>VZTX01013546.1:15584-51850 GCA_013400915.1 Pardalotus punctatus
TTTTTTTTTTAAACGTTTAGAGGTCTCTGCTGATCCCTGCACTACCTTTCGAAGCAGCCTTGTGCAAATATCCCCGCTTTGCACCTCAATTTTCCCATCTTTACCTTGCATTAAAGGAACTGGAAGCCTGGCGTGCAAAAGTCCCTTAAGAGTCCTGAATGATAGCTACTATGGAAAATATAAATGTATTTATAGCAGCTACTAACTGACATAAGCATTTGCCCAAGAATGACATCCAGGTACACGGTACACAGAGTACCAGACACCTGCTTTCAGGGAAATTGCCCACAGGGCTAAACTAGATGTGCCTGCGTGTGCATGTGTGGAAGTGTGCGTGCAAAATAAAAACAGCAAAAGAGTTTCACAGGAGAGAATAATAAGGAAAAGAACCATGTTTTCCCCACTACACAACACAATTAATTCCTTGTCCTGTCTTTGGGATTTCTCCTTTCTAAAAAAAACACGGTAAGATGAGTGCTGCATGGTGAGTGGGATGATTTTTTTTTTAAAAATGTTTGCAATAAGCAAAATGCTTAGAAATGAGGAAAAAAGGATATGCGTCAATCCATTAGATGGCATGCAAATATTTCATTCTCCTCATACAAATCATATGATGCGCTTGCAAATTCCCACAACAAAGCGCTGGTTTAATGGAACTGCTCTTCCTATAGAAATGGAAACAGGTAAAGTTTTCCTTCATTGGACTGTGTGAGCATTTCCTTTATAAATAAAAGCTGCAGTATCTAAGGTATTTCCTTTGTTGTGTCACCTTTAGGACTCACTATTTGAAGTATTCCATTGAAATGGCTATGGCTCTGTGCAGTGTTCAGAATTTTAAGTAAAACCTTAAACAGTTACAAATCAAAGCATCGGGGTACTTTGAAGAAGCACATACACTATATACATTGCATTCTGCATGCATATGCATTGCTGGTATCTATATATCATCGACACGTTCACAAAAAACATTACAGCTTTGGGGAAAAATATTTCAAGCAAAATATAAATATTAAAAAAAATAATATACTTTTCAAAACTCAGATTTCAGCATATTTAGGGTTGGTTCTACAAGTATGCTTTCAAAATATGTCAGATTCTGAGAGAAATCACCATGACATTTTTCTGACATTAACCCGGTTGTTTTGATAAATATTGCACTACAATAAGAATATGCATTAATTAAATAATTACAAATAATCATATTTTTTCTCATGTATTTATTGAGTGTTTTAGGTTTTAAGGTATTGATATTTTTACACCTGCATCTGGTTTTATAGATTTTTCCTCACTCCCTGTGATTTTTGTTCCTCTTCTAAAGAGAATGCTTGAGGAAATTCTATGCTGTCTCACTCAAATTTATAATTAATGTAGCAGAAAATTATATTTCTAATTAAATAAAAGTGAGCATGAATTGAGGCAAATGCTAGAAGCATTATAAACAGTACAAAGTTGAGAGAGGAACAAAATCGCAAACAATGAGCAGGTAATGTAACTGCATATATTAGAAACATCTCAATTATTACATCCACAAAGGCAGAACCTAAAAAGCTGCATTTCATAAGAAGGTGTCATGTTGACATATATTGCTCATTAAAAAAGGTGCCGTTTGTATATGGGTTACTGTTCTTCATATGCATGAATACTGGTAACACTTTGTGGGAAAGGAAAGCCCTGGAGATTTTGTGTAGTTTGAATATTTAATGTAACAATAGTTCGCTCCCTAATAAAGAAAGGAAAGAAATTTGGGAGATGAGGACATAAATTTGCCTATTTATTATGTTGCGCTGACTGCAGCTGGGTATCGGCACCCCCCGTACACCTCCCCAGATCTGCTGTTAAAATTAGTGACTGCTCACAGCGGCTGCTCTTTACCAAAACCTCAGAGACTACAAACGAGAAGCTCCCCATCCCCTTTTTAAGCAGAAAATAGCAGGCGGTGTATATAACATTGGTGTGTTATATATATGTGTGTGCACTAACCTACTAGTTATCTCTGCTTACACCCCGGCTGTCAGAAACTGTCAGCTGTAAAGGCGATAAGGTGGGCAGTTTAAAGAAGATACCGAAGCCTTAAGCTTCTTAATGTGCCACGAATCAATCCCATGAAAGCAAACAACTTGAAAAAGGGTTATATGTATTTCGGAAATCTCTCAGCTCCCCTCGCCTTGGCTGGAGCCGGAGCTGGCGCTGGAGTTTTCTCACCCTAATGACCCCTGAAGCGCCCGGAGGGACCGTGGGACAAGGCCGTTCCAGGAGGCAGCTCGCTAATTGAGAAGTTGGTGGGGGGAGAGGGACCCTGCCTTACCACGTTAAGTGCCCAAATCAAGCATGACTGGATTGACGTCGCCAAATCGCCGTCTGGAGGCCGCTCCAAGCCAGGAGCAGCAGGGCTTTTCACACCTGATGGGGCCCCGCTCTATCTCCATCAAGTCCTATTAGGAAAGGGATGTGTTACGGGGTTGGAGCCCACGGCCCGAGCGAGCGCTGCCCGTGCGGGAATCGCTGCTCCCCAGCTTTCCCGAAGGCACAGGCCCTGCCAGAGGCGGCCATCGATGGCTCCCATGGCACAGCCCACCTTCAGCTCCCCTCCGCACCCGGCGGGCTCTCCCAGCTCAAGGGGAGCAATCAGAAGAATGAATTCTTTGTTCCGTGCCGAGTGGGCACGCACAAAGCGCTCTGGAAAGGAGGGCGTTTGGGGGTGCTGCCTTTGTTCCGAGCCCCCCAAACAGGGGGAGCGGCAGCGATGCTTTGGAGTCCAGCCACGAGCTCCCGAGGGCTCCCAGCTGTCCTGCAGGACAGGGAAGGCAGGAGCTTTCCTTGGAGAGGAGCAGAGACCAAAGCGGGGGCATTCAGAGCACAAAGGGCCATTAATGGTGAACTCCTGGGCTTTTCAGTCATGGAGGGATGCCTGTCTTCTACAACTCCTGAAAATCCCCCTCATCAGCAGTTTGATCAAGGTGACAGAGACAGTCCGGGATTTAATCCCGTCCAGGATTAAAACTCAACAGTTCCTGCCCCACGGTCCTCAGCATGCATCTACTTTAAACGAGAGAAGTTCTTATTTTTCCATACTGTCAGGAGATGCGGCCACAATGTGGTCAAGGTTGTCTTGTCAATTTATCTGTTATTTATGTAGAGCAGGGGCCTCCTGAGCTGCACTGAGGTAAAATTTAAACTGAGGAGAAAATATAGCAGGATGGGAGTTGTCAGCCTCTGAAATTCAGTGGAGACACAGGCAAATAGTTATGGGAATATTTTAAAAGCTAGAATAAATTTTGTCCTAAACAGCATACGTTGTTATATGATGATATGAAAGCAGGCTCTATAGGAATATCACATGCAGACTTTATTTCTCTTCATATACCACTTATTCAGATCTAAAGAAGGACTGCACAAACTCAGGGTGTAGCAAGAGAACATGATTTAGAGGAAAAATATTGGAGAGAGACTGCAGGGCTTTATATGGAGAATATTTCCATGAATGCTCTGAAAATTCTTGGGAGACCTGAGCTAGTTTTTGTTTTTTCAGGAATAAAAAATGGTCAAACCAAAACCACACCAAACCTGACATTTCTACTACTTTGCCTAAGTCCCTTTTGCCCTGAAACTCAGGGAACCTTCTGTGAGAAATATCTCTCTGTGGCTTTAATACGGATTTTTTGGATAGAAGTATGAAGAGAGAATAGTAGAGGAAAAAATCTCAAAAGCATCAGTAAAAAACATTACATAAAAAATAGCATCTAGCTGTGGATCACATATACTACATATATTGTATTACACGCTGACTTTCCCATATTTTTAAATGGGGGTCACCAAATTACATCTCAGGCACGACAACAGATGACTGCAGAGATCAGGATGAAATCTTCCCGCATCTGCAATACCCCCAACCCCAGAAAATCTTGACTAACTCAGCAAAAGTTGTCTCACTCTGTTTTGCCACTGTCCCTCTGAAACTGGTTCCTCTGCTCCCATAGCCAGACTCCAGAAATGTCAGATTAAACCACTGTGGCAAAGCTGGTGTTCCCGGGCAGCACTCAGGAGCAGGGCAAACAGGGATTTTGTTTGGTTTCTGCTGCTGTTACGACTCTGAGCCCCTGAAGATGAGCTGATATTGCAGCTTATCCCTTGGCTGCCCGTTGCAGCAGCGAGCAGCAGGCACTGCTGCGAGCACAGACAAGCTGGATGATGGGGAGCGATAAGAGAGCACAAAGTGTGAATGAAGCAATCCCGTTCCACCGAGGGGCTGGAGCAGGTACATTGCTCGTGCTCCGGACTCCGTGATACCCCAGCCCTGCTTTAGGGCTGCTGCAGGGTATGGAGAGGCTGCAAGGCCGAGGAGCTGCGTTACTGCAGCAGTGAGGGACGGGCCCGAGGCAGCTCCAAACTGCTCACGGTGTTCAATGCTCGTAGCCCGGCCAGCTCGGCAGCCCCCGGCTCTCCCCGCTGCGCTGTGCCCGTGCTGGTGTGCACCCCTCCGTGTGTGATTCTGGAAGGGAATGCTCTCTGTCATGGAAGCGGTGGGGGATTGTCTTTAGAAATGAAAGCACTGCTTGAATATAAACAATTGAGCAATGTTGGACAAGGCACCCTTGGGAGGAGAGACGTGGATGGCTCTGGATATTTTTATGCCCTTCCTCCAAAACTGAGGTCACCCTGAGTTTGTGCCTGTGCCTCCCCCTCCCTGGGGAAATATCCTGTGCCACAGGTGCAGCAGAGCCCGGTCAGCTCTGTCCTGGCACCTGTACCAGCTGCTGTTGCTCCATAAAGAACCTGCAAAATAGTCAACAGACACACATTCCCACACATCCCACCCACACATAACTTTAAAGGGAGAGAAGTCTGGCAGCACTGGAGTATTCTCTATTTTCCTGAACCTTTTGGAGGCCTTTCTGTCAGTGTAGAGAAGATTTTAGATGCTGTCAAACCAAAAAGAAGCTACTACTGCTCCATGCCATTGTTGGTGACCTGACTGAAGCACAGTTAAGCAAAGGATAGCATTTTCTGTACTCCAGCTGCAGTACTGTAAACCTCAAGTTCCAAAATACACCCACTAGAGAAACAGGAAGTAGTGAAAATCACAGAGGTGCCTGCTTCAGTCTTTTCCATCTTGTTTGTGCCAGCAAAACATAGGCCATTAGATAAAATGATGACTTGGATTGCACATCTTTTGTTATTCCTCCCTACAACTGTTCAATCCTTTGTCTTTGTCCCTTTCTACCTCATTCTACTCATTTTCCCTCCTTGTTATTGCTATTTCTTTTATTGTTACCTTTCTCTGCTATTCAAGCTTTTCTGTTTCTGTCGGGTCCATCCCTGTGGTGTGCATTTACTCACTCTCATTTAATATGTTTTTGAGTAGACCCTGACCCAGTTCACCATTCCACCCAGGTTTCAAGTCTCATCTTCCACTGGGGTGCATTTTTCTCCTAGCTCCAGTTACATTTCAGAAACAAAGCTTTGTCTAAATTGTAGGGAGGGGCTTCCAAGGTTTCCAGTCAGAGAGTTACCACCATTTCTGAGGACTTAAAGCGGTATTTGGCACGGTCACCATGGCAAATTTAGGACACATTCCATTGACACATGGTCTACTCTGCTTTTCCTATCACCTGTGAAGTTAGGGGGAAGGTTTTCTAGGGGAGTTGGAACTGTGATCTTTCCAAGCCAAATGATTTTATGACTCAATAATTCTTGGTAGTTTAAGAGATGAGTCTGAAGTCCCAACTACGAACGATGAAGGATGATGGATGGAGCAATGGAGGAGTCTGTCCCCTTCCATAACCAGCTACTGGTCCTAAGAGCTGTAAGGGAGGGGATTAGGACAGGCCCCTTTAGAAAGCAGCCCGGCAAAGTCTTTCTCATTAATGTAGTAAGAATGGTTATAAGGAATACTCCTGTTCATCACTTACTGCTGTTGTTGGCTACCCTGCCGGACTCACTATCCACGTGCCTCAGGCAGCACACAACCAACTAGACAAGGCCTGAGCTGCAGCAGCTTGCAGCTCTGCACTGCATTGGGTATTCCTCATTGCCTGAGTAAAAAAATTGTCCTAGAAGTCGACATTAGGACTTTTGGGATGTAACTCGGGATTTTGAGAAACAGACAGACAAAATTCTCAGAGGCTTCTTATGCCCAAATTCTTTGGAAATCTAGCCTCGAGCTCTTCAGTTTGATGGGGTTCATTTTAGCATGAGAGGGCAACTTGAGATGATTTTAATTTAAAAAAATGAAAATTATCCTCTTTATACACATGCACATAAAGGGGAAAATAATAAGGCCAAAGCCCTTCATGCTACATTTTAATTGAAGCTGGAGAAGTATTAATCAGAGGGCAGGGAGACGTTTCCGAGCAATCAGTTACACATCAGATACGGAGCACAGCGAGGCCAGCTCGGCACGGCAGGACAGAGGGCGAGCCCTGCACACAGTGCTGCAGCAGGAGCACACAGAGCCCGGCCTGCCCTGCTGGACGCAGCATTTCCCTCCCAAAGCACAGCTCTGTGCCGCCGACACGCAGCCCCTGCTCGGCAGGGATGGGGTCNCCATTGATACATGGTCTACTCTGCTTTTCCTATCACCTGTGAAGTTAGGGGGAAGGTTTTCTAGGGGAGTTGGAACTGTGATCCTTCCAAGCCAAATGATTCTATGGCTCAATAATTCTTGGTAGTTTAAGAGATGAGTTTGAAGTCCCAACTATGAACGATGAAGGATGATGGATGGAGCAATGGAGGAGTCTGTCCCCTTCCATAACCAGCTACTGGTCCTAAGAGCTGTAAGGGAGGGGATTAGGACAGGCCCCTTTAGAAAGCAGCCCGGCAAAGTCTTTCTCATTAATGTAGTAAGAATGGTTATAAGGAATACTCCTGTTCATCACTTACTGCTGTTGTTGGCTACCCTGCCGGACTCACTATCCACGTGCCTCAGGCAGCACACAACCAACTAGACAAGGCCTGAGCTGCAGCAGCTTGCAGCCTGCGCAGCATTGGGTATTCCTCATTTCCCGAGTAAAAAAATTGTCCTAGAAGTCGACATTAGGACTTTTGGGATGTAACTCGGGATTTTGAGAAACAGACAGACAAAATTCTCAGAGGCTTCTTATGCCCAAATTCTTTGGAAATCTAGCCTCGAGCTCTTCAGTTTGATGGGGTTCATTTTAGCATGAGAGGGCAACTTGAGATGATTTTAATTTAAAAAAATGAAAATTATCCTCTTTATACACATGCACATAAAGGGGAAAATAATAAGGCCAAAGCCCTTCATGCTACATTTTAATTGAAGCTGGAGAAGTATTAATCAGAGGGCAGGGAGACGTTTCCGAGCAATCAGTTACACATCAGATACGGAGCACAGCGAGGCCAGCTCGGCACGGCAGGACAGAGGGCGAGCCCTGTACACAGTGCTGCAGCAGGAGCACACAGAGCCCGGCCTGCCCTGCTGGACGCAGCATTTCCCTCCCAAAGCACAGCTCTGTGCCGCCGACACGCAGCCCCTGCTCGGCAGGGATGGGGTCACCTGCTGCCCCACACCAGCAAAGGCCACTTTTCCTCTGTAACTCTTCCCAACAGTTCTATTAAGGGATTTCCCCACTATTTATTTGCAAGTATTAAATTGACCCAAAATTACTGATGGATTGTTCCTACTGAGAATGGCTGCAAACTCTGCCATGGGCTCCCTACGTACCTGCTAGCCAGCCCAGAGGGGTAAGAGGGGCTAGTTCTGACTGAGCTGACCAAAAAACCTGCTAGTCTAAAAAAAGGTTTCTTACATCTACCCGTGTGTGTACAAATATGGGTTTTCCACTCATACTGGATGGTTTTATTACACTGATACAGGATATTCCTATTAGGAATATTTTGCCAATATTGAATGTCAATATTTCTAGCAGGGCAAGTTTTCATAGCATTGAATATTCTTTAGTTTTACGAAGAAAAGATTGCAGACTTCAGAGGGATGAATCATACCCACACCAATTTCCTGGATCGGACCATGTGTTACCACACTGTAAGAGTCTGTCTGGAAAAAACCCCAAACTTATGCACAAATGGAACAAATGTCTGATACCAGGGAGAAGCATTTTTTTCCTAATGAAAAAGCCTGCTTGTTAACTAGGCTTTGCTTAGCATTTTTATTTTTATTTAGAGTGTTCCCACAGGCCTATTAAATTCCCCTACTCTTAAAACTAATTAAAGGGTATTTTAATTATCCAAGATATCTCAATTCATAGGTTATAAAATGCAGAAAGGAAAAAACCCCATAGTCTGGAGTAATAATGTGCAGCATATTGCAGTTAGAGATATTTCCCCTGGATCATTGCTCTACAGTTCCATAGTCTTCCATATTTGCTATTTATTTCCAAACAAATGCTTCTTTTCCGCTTATTTTGATTCCAAACTATTGTCCAACAAAAAGGGTTTCATGTGCCATCAAATAATATTTTGGGGTTTTTTTACATAATCACAGCATCTCCAAGCAGACATGAAATTCCACAATCAGTGAATACTTCAGAAAGTACAGGACAGAAATTCACATTTGCACCTGTGTTTGTTTCAATAGTGTAAATGGCTGGTTTATAATCACTGAATATTTGCAAACAGCTCAACTAAACTGCTTCCTGGCGCAGACATTAGCTGAAATTAAATATTGCACACTACTCTTGGAATGACAGATTTTTCTACCAATCACTGCACCTATACATGGAAAACTATAGGCACCACCATCAGATTGTCTCGATTAGAAAAACACACACTGACAAAATTCTGGGTTATTCAAAAGAATTCATTGGAAAATTTAATCAACTAATTGTATGTAGAAAAGGAACCGCACCATTTCTGAGTTTTCTGTCAAATTCATCATGTACCATGAAAAAGGAGGAAGGAGAATCACAGATCAAGTCTATGATTGTTGTACTTACTGCTTTTATAGAAGCTGATCTAATACCTCCTGATTTGAAAAGCAGGAAAATTCCCAAGCAGTTTTAATTCCTAAGGTGATTTTTTTCCATGCTAACCCAGCATCTGCAGCATCGTTCAGTTTCAGTGGGAGCAGCTGAAGTTGGGGACAACTCCTTCCTTGTGCCCAGCCTCTACCCCTGAAGGAATCCTTTAGGCAGCTTTGGGAAGAGAGGAAAGGCAGCCCCAGGAAGGGCTGGGGTGATGGTGACAGCCCCAAGGAAAGGCAGCCCCAGGAATGACGATGGTGACAGCCCCAAGGAAAGGCAGCCTCAGCAAGGGTGATGGTGACAGCCCCAAGGAAAGGCAGCCCCAGGAAGGGTCAGGGCGATGGTGACAGCCCCAAGGAAAGGCAGCCCCAGGAAGGGTCAGGGCGATGGTGACAGCCCCAAGGAAAGGCAGCCTCAGGAAGGGCAATGGTGACAGCCCTGGGGGCATCACGTAACCCTTCAGTGCTGCAGAAACAGCCAAGGCACGGCCGGTCCGTCCCCGGTGAGCGCACGCCAGCCTCGCACAGGGCTCGGGCGCTGGTGGGGCTCCGTGGGATCGTTTCCTGCTGAGCCCCAGCCCCGGCACCGATGGGAACATCAGCAGCCTCAGCAGCATCTCCTCCACACAGCGACCGCCTGCTGTATCCAGAACCCACAGCCAGCGCTCCCTGGTTGTGAGGGAAAAGCTTGTGGTGCTGTACATCACTACAGCTAAGCATCTCTCCAGTAATTGTAGGAATTGTAGGAATTTTGAAACAAGCAAATACTCTCACTGTGCTCAGTAGGTTCACTTGTATGAGGGAGATTTGCAGCACTGGCACCAAATGGGCAATAGTCATCATCCTCTTTCTCTCTTTTTTTGTTTACACACGTGTGTGTAGAATCACAGAACAGTTTAGGTTGGAAGGGACCTTAATGATCATCTGGTTCCACCCTCCTGCTGTGCACAGGGACACAGAAGAGTGTGTCCACATTACAGTAAACAGAAAACTTAAAAATACGCCTAAAAGGCGGGGATTTAAAGTTTCTTTCTGGTGAATGCACAACAGATTTATCATCTCTTATTACTTTGATGGGGTAATGATGAACCTCGCTGTATTGTCATATTCATTTGTTTTTCATTATTTACCTGTACTTGATGACCAAACATAATTAATGAAAAATGCAGTATGTTCCTGGGTGATATCAGAGAATTTTCCACATGTTCTTCCATTTAAAATAAGAAGCATCTGAATAAGTGTTTTTTCCAAAAATCTCCAGATAAGGATCTTGCCCCAGAGTGTGCTGCATGTTAAATCTGAAATCTCTGTGTCCACTCATTCCAAAGCCCGCATTTGTAAGGTTAGGATAGACACTTTGATGGGTATCCCCTGCCTTTCTTAGGACATCCGTGTACTCCAACACCATCACGCAGAGCCCAAAATCAAACCTGTTCCAAGCTCTGAGGGCTCAGACACTCGCATTTCACACTTTACTGAATCTATTGGATACAAACATAACTCTGTTTATCTTCTGCACAAGACAAGTGTTCTCCAGTCAGTGTTTGAGAAGTTAAAGCTTCTTCACCAAGTTGTGATTTTGCTAAATAATTGCACAAGGCAAATAAAAAAATTAAAAAAAAAAAAAAAAGGCACTTGTTGGTACCCCATAGGCTGACACACATCATGAACTAGCAATTAGAAAGTTGCAATGAAGATCTGGGAAGGAGAAAATAAATTCTAGGTCCAAATTGGTGACCAGTAAGTCGACCACTATTAACTTAAAGCCGACACTGATGATGTAACTGTGCAAGGTCAGCCACAACACAGCATTTGCTCACGGCGAGCTGCTAATCTCACAATGCTTCTAAAACCAAAGGAAATATGGAGGAATGCAGAAACTGATTCAAATTAACCAGGACCCACTACTCATTTTATGAAAAGCACTGGGCGTGCCTTGCATCCAAAAGCAACAATTTGTTCTGCACTGTGGTGCTACAGTGCTCCGCCACAGAACTGTTTAAAAATCTGAAGCATTCCTAAACTGTTTCACTTAAACATTTCTGCAATAAAATCTTATTGAACTGTTGCTTTTATTAATTTTTTACACACTAGAGACCAAGTGAATGCAAGTTGATTTTTTTCTTCTCTTCCTATGGGTTTTTTTTATTTTTTTAAACTTTACCTACTACTAGCAAATAAACTATCTCTCCTTTTTAATAAAACCATGGCCTTGAGTTTTTGGCCCCTTAATAGTAGCCTACATGGTCGGCTACCCTTGGTGTTAAATTTTCTTAAATTGTATTTCTGTCAGTATATCATTTTTTTAAGCAATGGACCCTATAATAGCGAGCTCTGTTCTGTCAGGAGTACATTTTAGCAGCGTGACACAAGTATTTTTCACTACAGGAGACAAACAATGATATGTATCACATGCAGTAAACATTGCCTTTGGTACATAGGGTTCTCTTAGCATTCATCTGTCTAAAATTTCATTGTGTCCTGCACAGGGAAAAAGCCCTGCCTCTCATTATCTGTTGCCGAGGGCTGTAGGTTTGTAAAGTGCCAACAATGCATTGTCACATTTCTCACAAAACAAGGGCTTGATTGAATATTACAAGAGCGGCAGAAACCCAGCAAGGTGGATTAAGGGATATTTTAATAGTGAAAACAAAATAACAAACCTTTCACTGGGCTGCTTAACTAACAGTAATCAATTTTTTTTTCCTTAAAATGGGCCCCCTTTCCCCAAAACAAGTAGGGACAAGAACTTCATAGAATAAAGCTGTTTTGTACTTAATAGCATCCTGGCAAGAGGAGAGGAAAAATGGCAATTTTTCTGTGGGAAATGCACCCAACCCTGCGATTCTACAGTACAAGGACTGCAATAGCAGCCGCTCTGAAAATCACAGTATATTTACATAGGGGCTGCAGTTCAATAGTTAACCAGGCCTTTCTATTCCCAGTTACTTGGGAAAACAAGTTTTCCAGTGGAGATGCACATGAAGTGCTCTTTAGGAGCAAGGGAGCCTCCCTGAGAGTTTCTGCTCTGACACCTTTGCCACGCTCCAGGCGGGGGTACGGCCTCACGGGAGCCTTCTCCAGCAGGGTCAGCGCCTCCTTCCGTGCACCACGTAGGCTGGGAGAGGATCTGAGATGGCTCCACACTGGCACAGTTCTCTGAGTCCAAAACCCAGCAGGACTGGGCAGCGTGTTCAGAAGCCTCATTGGCTTTGCTGAACCCAAACGTGACTTCCCTGCAGCACCTCAAACTGCAAGCGCCATGAACGGGTAACGTGCGGAGAATTATTCACAAGAATAAAATCAATCAAAGCATACAAAATTACTTGGATGAAAAACCAATGCATTATTTACTTGTTAATTGATCCTTAAAAGAAATATGACTTTTCCCCTCCCTTTGGGGTAGAATCATCATGGTAAGAAAAAGAAAACAAGAAAGATTGACTTAATTTTTTAGAGAGTTTGCATAAATTTACTACGCCACAAACACATCTTCTGTTTCAGACAAATCATTCACAAGATCTCAGCTGTCTCTATTTTAAAAAGCAGAGCAGGACATTTTCTCAGCTCCAAGGGAACTGACACCTTGGGCAGAAATCCTGCAGCCCCAGGTTCAAGTGTAAGGCAAAACTTCCTCCCTCAAAATCAGGAAAGGCTTTTTAGTGCCAAGGAATTATTGGCAAGGGATTATCACAAGCACTGATTTAAAGCAAGCTAAAAACATCTTGGTAAGATCATCTGAGCCCAAAGCAGAGAGGTCTGGAGCACACGGCAAAGCAGCAGTCTGCATACAGAGGATAAGGTTAGAACAAACAGCACGTGGAGCTGGGGAGGGAGAGAGGAAAAGGGGGAAGCAAATGTCTTTTTAAAAGGTGACAAGACTTCTTAAAAGGCTGTTATGGAAATTACCAGGGATTTCTACTTCCTGGGAATATTTGAAATTAAAGGGCTGACATACAAAACGTCCAGCAGATCGATCAAGGAGAGGCAGATACACGGCTCTTTATCCCAGGCACATAGTTCATTTTGCATCTGATAACTGTTGGCTGTTGTCAGGGCTGTTTAATGGGTAGGGGGTTTAAAGCAAGAGAAATTTACAGCTGTTTCACAGAGACAGAAAAGAGATCATTTGCCCTACATAGCCTTCAGAAAGAAATATAGAGAGTAGCTGGCATTGGTAAACGCTGAGTTTCCTTGCCAAAGCCTGTAGCCTTATGAGATTCTCTATGCATCTTCTCAGCCGAGCTGAAGAAGGTTTGGCTGGAACAAAATTGCTTCTCACCAGCAACATCTGCTACAAGATCTGGAGATCTCTGTCATAACAAAGCCTGTTTTCAGATTCCTGCCCTCCTGTAGGTGCTGAGTGCCAGATGAAGGGGCTGGAACAGGATAAATGGACTCTGCAAGCCCCGCATCCAACTGAGGGGGAATTGCCATAAGAATGGGGGAACATGACCATAAACTCCCGTCCAAAGGCCCATCCGACAAACTCTGCTCTGGCAGAACCCAAGGATGGTTCACAGCAGATGTTCTGGACAGACTGTCAACATTATGCTGAGCTCCTTTGGCAGTGCAGGGCTGTAAGTGCACCAAAATAACTTCAAGAATCTTAGGTTGAAATTTTGGCACTGGGTGGGCTCACAATTGCTGGCTTTTTGTTTAGGAATCTTCCTTGTCTGACCACACAGGAGCCACTCTGCAGTCCCACTGCAGCTCCTGAGCTGGGACCGAAGCCCGTTTGGGGCAGCCCCGGTGACCAGCCCGGCTCCCGTGTGACTGCCCACACACCCCACGCTCACACGGCGGTCTCGGCCGTGTGGATCCATGAAACAATTTACCCAGGGTGCAGTGACACAGAAACAGCTCCAGCTGGTGCCTCAGAGGAGGAGCCCCACCCCAAGGAACCCCCGGTTTTCATCACCTCACACTCCAAATTCGAGATTCTCTGGGGTCTTCCAGCTGAGCCATGGGCTCCCGCCTTTCTCCGAGTGTCCCCAGGCCCTTGCTGTGCAAAGCAGGGCTACCTGCACTGCCTGTGTTCCTCTACATTTGTAACTTCTTCCTAACCAGCCTGTCCAGGCTCCAGGAAGACCTGTCTGAGGAGGTTCCCACCAGCGCTTCCCTCACCCTGGCTGAAAGGAGCTGTAAAACTGGAAAGCCTAGGCTGGGGATGCAGAGAAAGGACGTGGAGCAGAATGGCACTGGTCTACAGGAGGCCATCCCAAAAGAACCACCAGAGGGGCTGAGAGAGAGTCTGATGTGTTACCACATCAGCCATTGTGTGTCATCTCTGCAGCCTGACCTCTCGCAGCATGAGAGGGAGTGTTCAGCTGCCCTGCTCTCTGCACCAAAAAAAAAAGGAAAAAAGTAATTATTTGACCCATTTCCATTCCTTCATTTCTAAAGAATGTCATGTAGAGGCATTAATGACAACTCTGTCTGTAACGCAGCTGATCTATAAGGACTGCCAGGTAATTAGGTTGCCTGATTTCTTGAGAGTACAGAAAAAGGCAGGAAGCCCGCAGTGGGCACACGTACAGTAATTGCTGCGGAACAAGATGCTCACCCATCTGCCCAGAGCCTTGTGCAGCCATTCCCTCCAGCTCCACTGACACACACAGAGGCCACTCTGACTCCAGCATTCACAGGTGACATTGCGAGAACAGGTTCCCCCCACCCGCTGCTTTTTACTACAGCAATTAAATATTCATGCATTTGCTACAAAGCTTCTAAAGCAGATGAGAAATACTCATAAAACTAGATTTAAATCACCTCACCTTTAGTATTTCATCCCAGACACTTTGCAACTGCTGGAAAAGGTGTTGACTACTCCAAAATAAACGTGTGCGGGGTAAAAACAGAGACAAAGTTCACATGCTGCTCACAGCTCTGTGTCAGTGCAGCAGCCGAATGTAAAACAAAGTCCTTGGCTGTGCTACCATGAGATTTTCACGTGTAGACAAAAGACAAAGCTGGGGACCTGCTCACCCCCCTTGAGCATCGAGCTCATAGCATTGGGAGAGCAAGGAAGGAGGGGAAGATAAAAGCAGACTGGATTTTGCCACAGTCATTGCTGTGTATCCTTCACCATCCTCAGACACGACTCCTTTTCTTGTACCTCCCCACCACAAATTTTGGGTGACTCCTTAAAAAAGCTCTAACTTCCATTGTTAAAACTCGCAAACTAAAAATTCTGTGCTTAGGTGCAAGCAGTGACTCGACTTGTGGGACTTTTTGGAATCACTGCAGCAAGTCGTGAATGATGTATGAAATGAAAAATCCCTGCTCACTGAACACAATTCAGATAGTAAAATCTCCCTGGAGCATTAAAAAAAGCACTTGAACGTGTCATTTTATTTTTGTCCTGTGCCCAGAAGACTCCCTCATCTCTCCCCAAGAACATGCAGATACCTCAGCTCTCACCAGAGAATGAGAAAGCACTGTCGGAGCTAAAGCAGACGGGTTCAGTTTACACAGCATTTCCAGGAAAAGACACAGGGACCTGGAGCAAACCAGACAGAATTACACTGGAGTCGTGCTCAGGCCTTTCTCCCAACACAGTTTTTGGGGTCATTTTTTAAAGTAATATCTAATCTCATCAGCCTGACTCCATAACTTGATTGACCTTTGGAGATTGCATTAGGGAAGGAACAACAGCATGCCCAATGTAGTTAGGACCACGAGAAGAAACATTTGATATAAATATCATGTGTGTGACCAGACGTCATTTATGTTGGGACAAATAGAGCAACATGCTTTCACGTCAGGCTTT
This sequence comes from Pardalotus punctatus, assembly GCA_013400915.1. NCBI lineage: Eukaryota > Metazoa > Chordata > Aves > Passeriformes > Pardalotidae > Pardalotus > Pardalotus punctatus. Next base: position 31,295 of record VZTX01013546.1, read on the forward strand.
ATCCTTTCTTACCCCTTGACTGGAACATTTTTCCATGCCTGCCCTTTGGTGGTGACCTTTTACAGCTGGCAGAGCCAAATGTCTGCTGCCATAATTCAGCCAGCTTTTGACCTGCTGCATGTGGTGCTAGTACAATGAGATAGGACCTTTTCCTTGTAGTTTTTGAGTTGTGTCAGGGCTTTTTTCTTTTGGGGGGCAGGGGGGAGCTGTGGCAGCAGCCATGCAGAGCACAGATGAATTTTGGATTGCTCTCGATAGGGATTCCTTACTTCCCAAAACTCCTGCATGCAGTGGGCAGCCTCTGTTCACACACACAGAGCCCCCCCGTCCCCTCCTCCACATCCAAAATGACAGAAGATCTCCAGAATTAATCTTGCAGCAAAACCACTCAGTTTGGAGCACACAAACTGTCACTCTTTCCTAATCACTAAAAAGTGGGGAGTTGCCCAGTTTGCTGGTGTTCATTTTGAGCCGAGGGAGGATGGAAAACTGACAGCAGGACTCCAAGCCTACGGAAGAGTGATCTGTCCAGATGCACATGTCTTGGTGACTGCATTTAGTTTTAGGAACAGGAAGCAGGGGTCCCGCCTAAAGACAACTGATGTTGTCTTCTCTTGACAAGTGTTCTTAAATTTGCAATTTAATAATTTTTCCTCCCAAATTTCAGTGATGAGGAAGGCCAGTCACCTACACCGGCATGACGCATCTGTCATCATTCTGAATTTCAGGGGAAGCAGGGAAAAGGGTGCAGCTGTTAACCCTTTCAATTCTCTAGCGCCTTCACAGGAAAGCAGAGCTGTAGCTGCTCCTCCCCCTTGTGCACAGCAGAAGGAAGAAGGGACTGGGGGCATCATCAGACACCTGCAGGGGCAGACACAGCCCCATGGTGCATCCTCCACCCACCAGCAGTTCTGCCTTCAGCAAGCAAATGAGCACGAGTTAAATTGGATTGTGGGGCTGTTTTTTCCTGGAGCAAACCACAGACAGCAAAAACCGGCCACATCTGCTCTGCTCCTCTGCCAGGGAGCTGCCCTGTCCCGGTGTCACCCCCAGCCTGGGGAGCAAAGCCCTGCTGGCAGCTCCTGTAGCCCAGCCTGGGGAAAGGGGCTCTTCCACGCCTTTTCTCAGCTGACCCACACCAGGGCTGGATTTGGTTTCACACGAGGTCAGAAGAGCTTAGGGAGCCAAAGAACCAGGGCTTAAAGCATGCATAAAAGAGTTCTCCAGAATTTGGGGGTACGGGGGTCAGCTCTTGAGGGCCTTGCAGGGATGGTGCTTTCCAGGCTTACCCAGACAAAAATCACATCTTTCCACTTAGGCAAGATTTTTTTCTGGGAAACTTAACATGCTTGCAATCATTTTCTAAATCTGTTTCCTTCTCATTCCAATTTTTTTTTTTCTTTTTTTTGGAGGGGGGGAGGGGGGAAGAGGAGGAGTGGATAAAAAATACTTGTCCCCTATAACAGCTTTTTGATACTCTGCTAAAAGCAACAGGGTTCTTGTTATATAATATTGACAGTATTGCACAAATAAACCAAACAGGATGCACGTGGGAGTTGGTGGCAAGAACGAACTTTTTCAAAAAGCACACCTTAAAGCCAGGAGGATGAGGAGAAAGAGGTGGGTCTCAGCAGAAAAGGATTTAGGGTGGTTAAAATGAAAGCATCAGACAAGAAAACCTTAAAGTTGTTGTATGTCTGCTAAAATAACCTTATACATACATTTATACATACACAAATATAAAATAGATAAAAATTACTTTTTCAACAGGTCCTGAAGAACACCATTTATCTGTCACCATAGCAAGATTATGTAATTAATAACAAGGTTACTCAGGATAGTTACTTCCAGAGTTATTTGTTCAGACACAGTGCATTCCTATCAAGACTGATAATCTGACAAATTACAGTAAATTCTGCAAATATATCCTGGCTTTTATTCTGAGTAACGCTCAGGGATCTGGTAGCAGAGGAGGTGTATTTGTGTAAGAAGACAAAAGAGGTGGATGAAAAGGAGCACCTGCCTGGCACAGCAGGAGAGCTTGGGCTTCTGAGCTCACCTTCACATTATCCACGGCCAAATCACCACAGAGCTCGCACTGGGTGCTGCCACCCACCCTGCACATTTCAGGGGTGCTCTTATAAACCATACTTGTGTATTTTACCCGTAATTATCAGAGGAGAAGCTGCAGGGAACAGGGAGAATCGAGAAAGACGCTGTTGTGGCATTCCAGGAAAGCGCTCAGGCTGCGCTGCCCCTGGAGCTCAGAGCAATGGGGACCCTGCCCGGGACCCTGCGGGGTCAGCAGGAAAGGCCTGAGGAGCGCAGAAGGCACCCAGGGCTGGATGTGTGCTCGGGGAGCAGGTCTGGGTCTGTTCTGCTCTCTGCCTCCCTTCCCTTCTGACGGAATTGGGTAAGGAGGTGCTGGGGGAAGCGCTCTGGGCTAACTCCAGAGCACAGCCAGGCTCATTAAAACCCGCACATTTACTGCAGCCTGTGCAGCATTTCCTCTAGGTTTGAAGATTGTTTTAGTAAGTGAAGTTCTGAGCAGAAAGAATAAATTTTAATTTACCTTTTAGTGGCCCTAGTATAAGTATTCAATGTCGTGGATTTAAATTTTTTTTAAATTACTGTAAGGAGCATAACAAAGCACGAATGCACAAATGTATTTTTCTAGAAGCTTAAAGCTGCTCAGTACACAGCACGTGTTCATTAGCAGGGTTTTGGAGCATGAAGAGAAAGTGAATCGAGAACCCAAGATTCACAGGCACCACCACAGAACCTCAGGGCTTTTCAGTAAAGTTTTGTCTCACCTCCTACGGCTGTCTGCCAGGAAAACTGTGCAGAGCAGAGCCCAGGGCTGCACACAAGGCTCGGCTTCCACCACTAAATCATTCAGCAGCACTTTGATTTGGGGTAGCGGTGTGCAGGATTAGCATACAAATAACCGACAAACAGGGCAAGGCTGGCACAGGTGTCAGAACTTTGATTGACACCCTAGACATGGCAACAAGGTGCCTGGCCAGGACGAGAGCTGCGGGTTTGAGCTTTCCTGGACCGGGGGCCAGGGAGGGATGTCAACAACACAGAAAAACAAGGATACAGCAATTCAAGATGGGGTTGCAGGCAAAGCCATTCCAATTTTAAGTATTTGGCTTTACTAAGGCACGTTCCCAAATTAACAGACCCTGTACCTTACAATAGGATTATTCAGCGTACACCAAGTCAAGCATGTAGTACATGTTTGTAGGATTAGATTTAATGTTATTCTGGTATAGAGCATTCTTCAATGTATCAGATTACAGATTAAGCAAGGAAGCCAGCAAAAACCAGAGCAGAGCAGCTTCTCATGGCAGCTACCCCTCTCCTTAACGCTTTGTGTAAGGCACACAGACACATTAGGCTCATACAGATTTCTTTGAAAAATTTTTTGTAAATCCAAACCTCAAATCCTAAAAACTTCTGGATTCCATGTAGAATTTAACTCAAATTAGAAAAGGAGAAATAAAGTTTGTTCTTTATGGGAAAATGAGTCTTAAAGTTTTCTATTGTCTTAAAATCTTAATTTTTAATACAAATTTTGAGAAAGAGTAGTAGCTCCAAACTGATCTCAGTCCTGGCTTCAGAAAAAATCCCAAGATTGATGTAGAAACAACCACAGTGACAGAAGATAAGGAAATAATTCACAGTGATTACAATTTCCATCCCTAATCTGCAGCCTGTAACTTATTTGAGCTAACCCTACCTAGAAATCCTTCCTTAAAATGTATCTAGAAGACAAAATGAAAAACAGTGATTGTTACTGGAACTATTGTTAGAATTTGATCAAGAATAATAAATTCTTCTGTTTCTTAGAGTGAACATATCTACAGAAGCATTTAATTTTGAAAACTATGTCTACATCACCTTTTCTGTAATACATATTTCTCTTTAAAGCATCTGCAAAGAAATAATATAAAATAAAATAAAAATAACCTTTATTTTATTCCATGGTGGATCAGTAACGCTGTTCAATGCAGAATTACAATATAATAAATTCTACCCACTGAGCTAAAACCTGAGACCGAGTACACTGATATTGATGGCTTGGACACTTGTCATGAACAAAAACCAGGTTGGGTTCTCAAGCATTTTGAACGTTGTCTCAAGATACATATAAGAATATCAAGGGAGATGTGATTTTTTCTGTACACAAAGTCCAAAGGTTCAAGCTTTGTTGGAAACAAAGGTGAGATAGCAGCAGTACAAGAGCAAGGGTGAATTTACTACCTGGTGTAGGATAGCGTCTCCTTAATTAGTTCAATACTTCAATTAGAGTATATTCAGATGTACAATTTGACATTCTCACTCTCACCATGCCACTCCAAAATTGTAAAAAAGATACAATAAAATCCATAATGTTCTCTGATCTTACTTCCCACCCTCCACCCCCAAAATATTTTATCTTTGCACATTGTGCAATTATCACTTTCATCTGCTATGTGGCACCAGAAGATATTATCATTTTTGCAAAAGAAAAGATGAAAAGTTCAAATTCCACTACTACAGAATGCCACTTCACTCAAGACCTGCAGGGGAATATCCCAAGCAACATGGTTCCAGAGACAAACACACTCTGCTCTTTATAAAAATACTGATTTTCTGCTCAGGAAAAGTTTCCCTGTGCTGTGTTTTGCTATAAACTAGATCAACAGGCTTCACGCTAATCCCAAAGGAAAATATTTTGCAGTTAATACTTGGGATCATGGTGCTCTTTGAGAAACAGGTGCTGGGCACTCTGCAGCTGCTGCAGTTCTGGTGCGGGCACGGGCACGGACCGTGGGTTCCCTGTGCCGGCCCATCCATCCTGGCATCTTGGCACACGCCTCAAGGAGGCTGCAGCCGGCCCTGCCTTTGCCAGGGGCTGCCAAATGCTCCGTGCTCGGCCTCCACTGACCACCAGTGTTAACTGGTTTAGAGCAGTGGGACCACGATCACCCGTAAAACGCGGGATGCAAAGCCCCCGTGACGCTGTGTGAAAATATCCTGCCAAACAGACGTGCAGAGACTGACACCCGTCACTTCACAGACCCAGATACACGGCTAAAAAAGATCCACCTTGCTAGAGAGGCCTTGGACATCCTGGTTTTGCTCTTTTAAATTATGGATCTGCTGGTCTCCAGGGCCATTTGAAATGGAGCAGGCAGATGCAATAAGACCCAAGTGTTGAAAGGCCAGCTGGTCCAGGACAGGCAAGATGGAAAGTAGCAGCACCAGAATTGTACTGCAGGGAAGAGGTGTAGAACATGTAAAGCTTTGAGAACATTACTTCAGATGTTTGTGTCTGAAAAACTTCAAAAATTCCACAATATTTTGACCAAAATCCCCCAAACATAACTATTACTCAGATTTATGAAAAGGTCATCCACTAGCATACTAAGGAATCCACTGGGAAATCAGTCATCAAGAAAGAATGCATTTAATAAGGTATTCCCAAAATATGGATTATTAAGGATGGCGATAGTTAAGACCAGTTTCATTTGGAGACCATTTGAGTATTGAATACTGTGTATTTTGATTTCCAAATCCACCATGAATATATTGAACTTCAGTGAGAAATTAAAAAAGAAAGCAATTTCTAAAGTCAGGAAGGCTAAAAAAAGTCTGTAACAATGTTAACCCATTTTGATTTGTGCATGTTATTCAAATATTCATATCCAGAAGAAATGCTATATATTTTCTGGAAGACTTGAAAAATACCCTAAATAGCAACAAACAAAATTCAGTAATAGAACTTTTCTTTTAATTGGGTTTTTTTTTCAGTTTTGTGTAAAATGTCCCCAAAATTTAATTATAATTTCAAACAAATTTTAAAAAAATAGAAATATGTATTTTTTAAGGAGCAGATATGTAGCAGAAATCAGATCTTTTTAAAGTCATCTCTGTCATAGACTATTAGAACTAAACATTATTCTACTACATTATGCATAGATGCCTTGTTTCACATATGCTTCTGGTCAAAAATGCAGAAATTTTCTAATTAAACCTTGGATGTCAAATCCCATATCCCAATGTAGTTGATAATGTTTATTCCTGAAGTCAGTAACTTTAATATGGGTACTATTTTAAAGACATTTCATAGGAGGTACCAGTCACAAAGTCACTACTGAGAAAAAAAAAATAGCAAGGATGAAAACAAGAAAATTGCATTTTTTTAAAAGAGGTTACAAAAAATACTAAGCAGAACTATAGAACTGTTCTTTCACCAAGAACCTTATCCCATCCTCTGGCACTGCAGAATTACTTCGGCTTCCCCAAAATCACTGCTTTTATTAAGCTTTAACTGAGCTGCTCTGTATTGGCAAAACCTTTGTAGTAAAATAATTTTCCATCAAAATACATGGCACTGTAGTACTGTAATGAAGAGCTGTAGGACAGGCTTTAAGAGGCACGGTACTTTCATCTGAAAAGTCTCCTGAAATTCTTTGAACGTTTCCAGGGGATTAATGAGGTATTTTGACAACACACAAGAAGCGTCTGGTTTTCAAGAAGCCTTATAAGAGGGAAGATTCACATTCTTGAAAATTAAACTGTGTATTTTAAGCCACTAAAAATAACACAATTATTAAAAATTTGGCAGCTCTGAAGAAAAATACCAGCAGATACGGGGAAACACATGGAACTACTGAAGAGCGTCAAACTTGAGTACACACATTTCACAGCATTTCAACATGACTTAAACACCAATTTTAACAGCTTAATTGAATGTTTCTTATTAAAAGCTATCACAGATGAACTAAAATAAGAACAAGCTAAACTAGCCAGAGTGTAACTAAATCAAAAGCATTATTCCTTGCAAGTTGGGGGGATTAACTGTGCGCGCGTGCATCACTCTCCTTATCCCTTTCAACAACTGTTAAGGTGTTTGGAGGTTTTCTAAACCTTTGGCAATTAGTGGAAGAGAGAGTATTCTTGCTTTTTTTTTTTCTCTTTCCAAGACACACTAAATTATACCATTTATGTAAATTTAGAAGAACATTCATCGCACACAGCAAAATTAGAACAAATGAATCGCTACGCCTACCATTTTTTTAAAGTATTATAAAATATTTTTAGGGCATATTCTTGCAAACTAGTAGTCCCTTGAATGCTTTAATGCATTGCAACAAGGATATTAGTGTACAAATACGGCTTCAGTTCTAAAAAGCTTTAGTGAAGAAAGCGGAGCTCTCAAGCCTCACTTCCATAAGTACCTCAGTATTCCTGAAAACCCAGAGTACTTAAATCTTTAAAGGTCTACCCTTATTTAATCAAGCTGGGCAAGAAACATGTTGAGGAGGCATTTTGACAATTTATAACCCACTACCTATGAAAACATCCACAGAGAGTATTTATACATGCATTTAAGCAAGCCAATGTCTCAGGTGTTTGCAATACCGCCCGTGACGTGAGAGAGGAACGGGATCTGCTAATCAGCACCAGGCCACAAGACATTCTCAGTTCCTCTAAGTACTCCAACACAATTTTTTAAAATAATAATAGCCTTTAGAGTGTGAGCAGTTGTACAGGAAAAAGCTGCTTCCTAAATTCTATGCTTTCCAGTCTGCTCTGAAGTGAAATATTTTACAGAGGCAGCATCTTTATAATGCTTATGGCTGAACACTACTTTCTATATTCAAATCTCATTATTTACAAGGTCTTCTCCAATATCCAGTTTTAGAGGCTTGGCTTTTCTCAGGTCTTTCAACCAGTAAGTGGGGAAGAGACAAAAACCCAACATGTTCTGTCCCTTTCTTCAGGAATCGTGATTCACTCATTTTCATAGCTGTTCAGTGGTACTTTTAAAGTCTGCAGTATATTTACAACTAAAATCAATACCAAGGTGGAGGGGAGGAGTGGGGGGACAGGGTAGACTTTCTGTCATCATCCTCCCAATTCTCAGTAAGGTTCTAGATGTGTTTAAGGGCAAAAATTCCACCCCAATATATTAGTTTTGTTAATCCTTTTCTTATGATCTTGCTTGCCCAGCTAGGGAAATTATGCAAAAAGTAATAAAAGTTCTAATTCAATTTCCATGTTAAGAGAGGGATTTGGGAAAAAAAAAAAAATATCAGAAACCATATTCTTTGTGTTTACTAAGAGATATGCACTCCAACATTTAGTGTCATGGAGCTGGAGTTAAAACCAGAAACGGCAGAGATAATTTAGCTGCATGAATGCCTGCTCTTCAGTAAAATGCTGCCAAAATTAAATAGGAATGAAACAGCACTTTGTAGTCATTGGTCGCTCAGCGGGGTTTGCGTAGTTAAAAACCTAAGTGAAAAGGGTGATTGACCTACATTGCAACTAGCTTAGCACAGCTGTACTTTCATATTTCTGCTGCATCCGAGGAAGCTCATTATTTAATACAACTGAGTTACATGTAATTGTCGGTCTTTTATTTTACACTTCCAGGGGCCAGATATGAATCTCAAATGTGCAGCAGGCGTCACCGTGCATCTGGAAACATCCACGGCTGCCCATTTGCAGGCAAGGCTAAGAGAAGGGATTGCACACAGTTGCACCTGAAATTAGGAGGCTGCCCAGGGGTAGGAGGACCTTGCAAATATGCAGAAATCAAATGAGCAGATGGAACAGAAAGCAAATCCCTTGGCACCCCAAAGGCAAACGCTCTGCTCTTTCCCTATTGTTTTGAGCAGGAGCAGCCCAGAACGTGCAACCAAAGCACATTTCACACAACTCATACCTGCGGTTTAAATAAGTAATAACATTCCAGTTAACAACCAGTCTGACATGTTAACAGCCCAAGGGCTGTTAACATAATGACTGGTCATTAATGGCAGTAATGACAGATTTCAAAGGGAATATTGTGCTTGTAAATGGACATGCTGCCAGTCAGAAGAGAGGACAGAGCAGGATAGGCTGATGCATTAAGATGTCACTGTACAGCTCTGGAGGGAAAAAAGGGGAGGAAAAAAAAGTTCTTGCATATTTCACTTACTATAAATGGACTTGAAATATTGGCGTAAACCTAAGTTCCTTAAATTAAGTCTTCACTTTCTAACCCAGGAGTGTATAAGCAGAAGACAGAAGCCTGCAGGGGAATTATACTCTGCATATCATTTTCACAGAGTGTGTTATTTCTAACATTGAGCCCTTTCTTTACTCAAGTCAGTTCTCATCCTCGTTAACAAAACGGAGTTTGCTCCTGCCACGGCCACCCTGATACCCCTGGTGTTGTACAGCACCCTGGAAACCACTGGAGTGCCTTGCATGAATCAGATTCCAGGGCAAAGCCTCTCACACCCAGAGCATCTTTCAAGCTCATTACCTCATTAAAGATTCCTTCCATTTCCTCAATCCCTCCCAATCCGGAGAAAAAGGTTTTAATATAGTATAATTAACTAATTTTACCAAAGGAGACAGCTAAAGCAAAGCAAGTTTTGAAGTTCTGAAGATACAGAGTATTTATAAGAAGCTCAAAGTGGGGACCTCAGGGCTCAACTGCAGCATGAGAGCGTGCGTCAGGGCCGAGGGAGGGTGCAGCGTTTTTGGCAGGCATCTCTAAATGGAAGACACTGGAAGTAGCTTTGCAAGCAGGCAAAGACACAATCACGCCGTTTCTGAACTTGCACATCAACGCTAAAGCACCCAAACTGGCTACATTAGTGCTTGTAGCATCTGCAGAACGCCTGTCTTATTGAAAGGCATAATGAACACAGAGACAAGTTAATAAGCAATTTTACTCTTTATAGTATCGTTCAAGCCACATATCCTCTAGAGGGCACCACATAAATTAATAGGAAGCCAGAACAGTTTTATACGCAGCAAAGACTCCCTTTATGGTTAAAAAGAAAAAAAGCTGAGAAGAGAGTTTGAAACCATAATCGAACTCTAATGTGATCATTAGTACAATGCAATTTGTTCCTTAAATTCATATCAAGTGGGCTGCTAAATATGAAAGCTTATTTGACTACAAAGCTAAAGAAAATGTAACTAGTTTATACATTAGCATTAAAAAGATCACTTTTATAGGTTCACTGCATAACCAAGTAGATAAGATGCAATGAGGCAAATGACTATCTGCAATTACCTTAAGTGCATCAGTTTGAAGTTTAGTGTAAATACCAAGTTTAAATCTATGCACTCACAAATATCACTCAAAAAAAAAATTATAACGAAATAGCTTCATTAAGAGTCAATAAATCCAGAGACAAAAATCAGAAACATCTTAAACCAATTATAGGATTTCTCACGTCCGCTGGTTTCATGTGCAAAAGTAAAAGGTGTTGTGTACGGAGAAATAACTGAAACACCAGTTTCAAATGTGATCATGACAGACAAAAAAAAAGAAATAGCCTCCTTTCTCTGAATCACTTAGTATGAGTTTTAACAGTCTGTTAGCAAAATATTTGCTCCTGTTAAACCTTCAAAGACCAGAGAGCAAGAGCGTGTGCGAATGCATCTATACTGGGGAAATGCTTTGCTCATATCTTTACTGCTACATCATTTCTAGTTTTGATTTTAAACATTTGATTTCAAAACATTAGATCTGCTGCACTAGCACTTGGGAGATTCAGTAAGCTCAGAGTCTCCAGTAAATTTGGAACTCAGATGAAACAGCCACAGCAGTTCTCTTACTCCTGCAGGCATTTGTTGTATCAAGATTATTAAAAGGGGTTTTAAAAATTGGGATGTTACTTCCCCCACCAAAAGCTCCTCCAACTCCTCTCCACACACACCCACTTAAAGACCACAAGTGACCTAGGTGCATGTACAGTTCCCTTCTGTTCCAACAGCTTTTAAAAGTGAGGTTTTGTTACCTACTACCTTGGCAGCTTTAACACAATGGGTTTAAGATGCAGACTCTATGCAAAATTCCCAGCACTCTATCTTGGGTTCAGTTCAGAGCTCTAAGAGGTAGCAGAATATTTTTACCATTAAGCAGTCTAAGCCCACATCTGAAGAACCCAATCTGCCTTTCAGCTCCAGCTCAACAAATGCACAGTGCATTTGTGAAGGTTTTTGTTCCACTGTTTTTTTCTGGAGGTTGTTACGTGGAGAGCCAGAGCACCAACAAATAGTTCTTAGTGCTTTAGGCTTGCTTCCTGCTCCGACCTGCCCATGTGCACAGCTCAGGAACTGATCAGCCTGTGGGAACCTCCTCTTTGGTACCTGTACATGAGCTGAACTTGGAAGTTAACGCATTCAAAAAGAATTTTAATCTTTCCCCAATGTATTAGTGACTTCAATGTCCCTTTAAAAGGACAAGGCTTCACTAAAGGGGCAAGGGAGATATTCCCAGAAGTTCACCTTAGCCTGGAGCAGCTGGTCCCATTAGGCCCCCTCTACAGGGAATGGAGGAAAGGTGTCACTACAGGAAATAGGTGCTGGGATTCACCCCAGAGGAGCCTTTTCTCTCTATTTACCGTTGAGAGCTCAGGGAGACTGAACTTCCATCTTGAGCTCACATCCTGCAAAGTAGCCCTACTGACACACGAGCTGCAGAGAAACTGTCCTGGTGCTGCTCAGCTGCACTTTGCTACGAGCTTTTCCTCAAACCCTTTTGAGAATGTAGGTCCACAAGCAAACAAGATAGAAAAGCAGGGCCAGTTTGCTGCCTCTACCACGTGGTGACAGGTTAGCCAGCATCCCACCTGGGTCACCGAGACAAATCAGGAGCAGAGTGGATTGGAGCTCAGACACATGGTTATGAAAAATGGCAAAGTCAGCTGGTCATCCTGGTCCAGCTTCTAACAGCTGAGTGCAACATTCATAAAAGCTTGAGTGCCACAAATGAAATCCCTTAGCAAACTAAAAGGACAAAAAGGAAGAAGAAAGAAACACTCCTCGCTCGCAGGGTCCAAGCCCTGCCCTGAAGCTGGGTGAAAACCACAGTCTGGGGTCAGGCTGCTACACCTGGGCACCCCTGTGCTGCCAGGAGGAGGGGGAGAGCAGGAGACCACGTGCCCAGGAGCACGGTGCTGCGGGAAGCATGGCAGGATCTACTCTCTTCTACACCGCTATCAGCACCAGAAACCCGGCAACCACCTCCATGGCCTGGTTGTGTGCGCTTTCTGATTCAGATTTTAATTTAATCGCCGTATTTCAGTATTTGTTTCCTCAGCCCCGCACATACTCAGCCCTGCTCACGCGAGAGCAGCTCTGCAGGAAGGACTGAACGGATTGCCCAAGTTGGCCAGCAAACAGAAGAAGGCTGTGACCTACCTCAGATAGTCTCTGCGACAAAGGATAAGGTTGGCTTTGGTGTACAAGGTCGAGCCCACCTCCCCCAGGCGACAGTCACAGCAGGCACACTTCAGGCAGTCTTCATGCCAATATTTGTCCAGGGCCTTTAGAAGATATCGGTCTTTAATCTTACGGTTGCAGCCAGCACAACCTTTCGGCTTGGTGTCTGGCTGGACTGAGAGCATTTGTATACCTGAAATACAATCAGACGAGAGAAAGGTGAAAATGGATATTCTCCCAAGTACAAAAACTCTTGCCCTTTTCTTCCTCCACCTCGCTGCTCCCCCCACACCCAGTTCATTTAAAAGTCAATGGTGTAGGTAGGATAAAATTATCCAGTCAGTCCACAGCAAGCTGAAAACAAGGCTAAGATAAATTTGAGAGCAGAAACTTCCACTGCTCTAAGTGCCACAGCTTCTCTTTAACACCTCATTTACCTGGTCTTTCTGCTGAAAAGAAATTAAGATTAAAAAAAATAACATGAAATATTAAAAAGCATTTATTTGAAAAGTCATCTACTTTCAGCCACAGTATCCAATATTTAGCAACCCAAAATTTAAATAAACAGGATATCTAGATGTCAAACATTGCTAAATCCACATATTTGGACTTATTTGCACTATCTTTATAAAATATAGAAACACTCCAAATTCTAAAGAAAAGACTGAAGCTTTTAGAGGCACAGGGCAAGAGTTTCCAGGATTTGACACAGAATTTTGATGCTGGCAGGAAGGTGTTTTGTTTTTTAATATTTTAGTTCTTTTTAGATGCATTAACAAAGTGACGAGATTTCCAAAGACTTCAGTACCAGCAACGCCAGTCACAACCTGCAGTTTAAGGACCTTCTGAAAAATCTGACTTAAAATAATCTGCACAAGGTCAGAGAGTTTCTAGTTTGTCAAGAAAAAGAAAATAGAAATGCTGCCCCACTTTCCAATCCCGGTTTTAGCCAACAGCTACTTCAGGACAAGGAGTACAGTAGTGTCCATTAAGTATATATACACCTTTTGATGTAATAGCTGAGAGCATTTAAAAAACCATTCAAACACCTGAAACGCTGTTTAATGGACAGAACTGGCAAAAAGTGGAACACAGTTGAGCGATGTTACTCAGAGCAACACAGCCAGCTTCCAGGGATCCATTCAAAAATCAATCGCCCTCGGCTTTACAGCAAATGGGGAGAGGTCACTGCCCCAAAGTGCTCACGGACCGGTCTCTCTGGTTAGCTGCACGAACTGCCATCCCCCTGCACTCAGACTAATTCTCTGAAAGGCACTTCTTAGGATAAGCAAAATAACAGCCCTGTGAATATTGCAGTGGACATCAAACAGGGGCACGAGAGAAGGGAAGAACCGACACGCTGCTCAGTGTTAGGGTACCTCTGCTTTCAAGCCACTGATGTAACTTAAAAAAAGATGCTACTCATTAGAGAGTACCTGAATATTGCAATGAGAATTTGTCAAGACTGGGGAACGAATGCTGTTGCCAACAAGAAAATCCTTCTCCAACATTTGGGGTACGGAACCCTGTTATCATGTGGAGATGGGGAAAGGTCAAACAGAGTCTCATAGCAAAGAGCAAATTCAAGAGCCCCTCATCAGGAACACTCTACTACCTAAAGGTAAGAAAGCTCTGCAGTCCCAGCTTCCATCAGCAGATCTCGGCTGGGGCTGTAACGCCCTGTTACAGCCAGGCAGGCTCAGGGGATCACAGCCAAGCTGGGGCTGGTTTGGTTTGTTTGCTTTTTTGGAAATCTCTCCTAAGAAAAACACAAAACCCAGCATAACCTTGGAAGCAATGCTAGAGTGTGCCTTTATGGATATAAAGGCTACAAAGACAAGAGGCTGAGGCCTCTCAGGAATCTCCACACAGGTGTGTGGAGAACACCTGGAATCCATGAGGAGGGCAGCGACTGCGTGGCCAGGTAAGTGACTTTCCAGCGTTCCCAGCTGAACTCCTAAGTTCCGCCTGCGAAGCTGACTGCTGAATCAGAAACACGAATTCTTATGGTGCCATATGAGCACAACAGCCTTGCTCCCCTCTTTGCAATGTGGCCCGTTCCAGCCTTGGAGTGACGCATTTCTCCGGGGAAGGAGCCGTGCAGCGCCGTGCGGACACTTCTGCTAGCGGACACCCCCAAGGGCCGGGGCAGCGCGGCCGCACGGCACCCGCAGCTCACGGCAAAAGCGTAGCTCTGTGTTTTCTACCAGCCAGGATGGAAACTGTCAATGCTGCCCTCCCGTCACTCCCCAGCTGACAGCTCCTCACCCCTCAGAGGCTCCCAAGAGCTGTCCCTCATTCCCAAGGGGAGATGAGATCCAGCGACCTGCACAGGGCTCCACAGTCTGTGGCAAATCTGGGAACAAACACACACATTTCCCCCTGAGAAAGCACCACGAGACAAAGGCTGAGCCTTTATGGTATTTTCCATCAACAGCTGACTCCCCTGAATCCACGGTACGTCCATGAAACAGCGAAGTAACATGGCTACAAATAAACAACGCAAAGCAGTGAAAATACCAGAGATTTTTGGTAAGGAACCTACACTAGACTGTAAAGCAAAGCCCTGCTGAAACTCTAATAACATCACTTGGTCGAAAAGCCTTAATCTGTAATGTTGCTTATCACAGTAGAGTGTAAATATCCACTAGGTGCCAACAACAGGCTTATCCCCAGACCCTCCCTTTGGCCATGGAGAGGACAAATGCAGAAAATCGGCTACAATTTGTATAAACTTCTTGTAACTCAGTAAAAAAGTTTAAAGCATGAAGGGCTGTTCTAGGACTTTAATCTTTAGCTCGAGGGAAACCAGAATAAACTAGGAGCTAACACAGTTAAAGGCTTTAACGAAAAAAATCTTAATGTAAAAATTTCATCGCCTGATAAGGAAGCGGGTTAGAGAGTGGAGGCTGACAGTCTCTGATCCAGGCTGATCTACTGTCCTGAGCTGTCTGAAGGGAGCAAGAAGCCACAGAAACACAGCCAAACAAGTGAATGGCTGAGCAGATTGCAGTAATCAAGCCTGATAATTCCCGAGGTATATGCTGCAAACATGAGGTTATTGTATTACAAATAAAACTGCAGTTTGCACATAGCCTGCAAAGCTTTGGAGGTATTTGCTACATGAGGAAAGCAGGCAGAGCCCTGTCATTCACACTGGCTAGCCCAAACCCTGCTGGCAGGGACCAGCGAACAGGGGCAGACACCCCACGGAAGGAGTATTTGCAGCCCTGCTGTCTGTTTGCTGAGGCAGACAGGGAAGGTGGTGCTCACACCCCACTGGCAGCATCTTCAGATTAGGGATTCAATCTGCAGCAGCTTTTGGAGGGAAGGAATGCTTTTCCTTCTGAAAAGATCTGATCTCTTCTCACTTTACTTTCAATGAAGCTGGTTCTATTTTATTATTGAAAAATCCCAAAAACTACTGCTTTATTGTAAAAAAACCGCTTTTTTTGAAGCGTAAAAGGGTTCTAAACAAAGTCAAGAAGTGTTTGACATATCTTCAAATTTCAAAACATCCTTTTCTTCACACGCCTTATTTCAATCACTTAATTTTGGCAACAAAACATTTTGCTACTTTTTTTTTCTGTATTGTATGAGCCACCTTAATGCAGATCACCTCACAGACCATCTCTCTTCCCTTTAACATTCCCATAAGATCGCCAATGCAGTTGCACTTTTCAGATACGTGCTCATGTATTTTTAGCTCTCCCTTCATTTGGCAATAAGAATACCTTGCAGCTTACTGTCAGCCAGCTTTTCTCAGGCTGCGGTTTAAGTACTCATTTATTTCCTAGGACATGGGAAGGGCCCTTTCAGAGGCTGACAGCACCCACAAACCCATCCAAACTGCTCCTTGCTGAAATATCAGGTAGCAGTGCCCAGCCCTGCTGCCTGGCTGCCTTCCTCTCCCCCTCCCCCAGGAAAGCAGAGCTTATGGAGCACTTTCAAAACATCAGACAATTCCCTAAGTGCTACACCCAGGCTGTAAAAAAAAGAAAAATCAAACCCAGCTTTCCCTTCAGTTCTGCAGAGTCCTACCCATGCTCTGCATCACAGAGCAGATCTGTTCTTAGAACTGAGAAATTTCAGTGCCTAGTCTGTCACTGTCAAACAAATCCTTTTTATTTCACCCCAATATGCTTTCAAGGGCTTCCTCTATCCTTCCCTCGGTTCCCTCCCTTCCTCCAGCTCCAGTCCCCAAGACACTGCACATAAACTGCAGAGCTGTGTCAGGAATAAGACTTCTTCATCACCATCCACCACCTTTAGGATTTTTGAAGGGAGAACTTAATAACCTGACTTGCAGCTTCTGAGATTTCTTTCGATGTCCCCAAATAAGTTTGGTGCAACTGACTCCCTCCCTGTTTACTGCTATTACCGTGTGATGAAACACTATCAACTGATTTGTAACTATGATTTCATGAAAAACAGGAAAGGTTGCTGGAAAAAAGCTAAATTAGGCTCCCGGGGAAGGAAGAGAAGCAAAAATCCATCTCACTCAAATCATCACCCTTCTCAAAAATGAAAGGGAATGAAGATTTGATGTAATGAACTACATTGTGTTAGTGATTTAGAAGCATCTGTAAGCGGCATTAGTCCCTGATGGTGCTGAGCGTGGCATGAGACACTCAGAAGTCAGTTCTTGGTGCTGCTACAGGCAGTCCTTGGGAGGAAGGCTTGGATGCTACGCACTGGATCCCTTACAAACTTTTAAAAACCACTCTTCCCCCCTTTTTCAGAGGCATGTACACAATTCTATCAAGGACAGGCGTACAAACAGCACAAAAGGGAAAACTTGCCTATACTTAGAAAAAAACCCCTAAAAAATCAGTTTGGAGCAAATTAGGCATTGGGTGGATCAGTCTTTAAGAGCAAACTGACAGACAACATGCAGCCAACAGGAGAGTTAGGGGTCTGGGAGAAGATACAAAGAATACTTTTCTGATGCTTTCCCACTTTGTAGCTTCATCCTAAAAGCATTCAGAACTCCAGTAATTCAGGGCAACACACATACAGACTTTAAAAAAAAAACCAACAGTTAAGGTTTCAGAAGCTAAGAAACATTTCAGAACTCATATGTAGCACATCAGGAGTCGTAACTAGTTTTAGATTGGCACGTAAATTGTTCTGTGGAAAATTCTTATTGCCTCCGAGACCCTGCTATTCTGAGTTATTTGACAGTTTAAGGGAAATCATAATTAAAAAAAGAGACAAAAATAATAGCCTGTGCAGTGTGGTGCACAGAAATAAGTGGAACCATTTCATTTAAACTCTGGTGAGCTTTTAATTGCCTGGATTGCATTGTGAACCAGCCTAACGGTTGATTGCCTCCATTATGCTCTCTTGTTCTGTGCCATTCATCCGCACAGTCTCAGCTTCTGTAGTTAACACAACAAAGTAACCGCAACTCCATAACACTCTGGGGTTTTTTAAAAAATAAAAGTAAGGATTTCACCACTCTGAATATAGTCTCTTCTGTATACTTTTGAGTTAATTTTCCATGGTATATAGCTAAACTTCACCTCCTGCCCCTTCTTCTACAGAGGAATCGGCTTTTTTTCATTATTTTTGATTTTTTTTTCTTTCTAAATAGAAGATATGGGTTGGAAAGGAGGGGATAAAAAAAAAAAAAAAAGAAAAGAGGTTAGGCAAAAAATAAAAATGGGAATGCAGTCCCACAGCTGGGAGCAGTGATACAGATTAAAAGAATTTGGCCAACATGGCTAGTCGATTGCCAAGAGACACCAAACAAAAGATTTCTCTTCTTCTTTCCCCTTCTCTTTTTGAAAGCTAGATTGGGCCTAAAAGCTTGTTTCTCTCTGTTCACTGGCCCAGAGCATCCCTGCAGGCTGTAGCCCCCTAAGGGACAGCACGGCAAATAGATGTACCCAGATCTCAGGGACCGGAGCTGCTTAGCTATGTCCCTACCCCTGGCGTGTCCCCCCCATCTCTCTCCCCCAGTCCCCCCCACCACCACTCTCCCCCTCCTTTTTTAGAGCAGTGGTGCTGGGAACCAATTTGATTCCCTTTTTCTCCAATGCAGCTGCAAGGCTCAGAGATACTGACATTTTTCCACTCTTATCAGTTTAATTACAGTTACCATGGCAGCAAAGTGCTAGTGCTTGGCAAAGGCCAACAAGAGATTTGCAAGACTGAGTTCAATTTTGATGCAGCTCACATGCAAAATAAAAAAATAAATAAGAAACATATACTCCGCAACAAAGAATCCCTTTTCGGAGTTAGACGCTCAAGCCTTTTATGCCAATTCCTTTCCGAGCATCACAAGGCTGGCGAGAGGGAGGTGTCGGGGGCAGCACGTCGCGATGTTTGTCGCACCGAGCAAAACGAATCGGTTCAAAGAGCGGTCCTACAGAGCTGTCCTAGGAAGCGGGATTCTGGCGATCTGGGGGATTTGGGGCATGTGGGGTCTCCGGGCACACGCTGGCACGGCCGCTCGCCCGGCAGCGCGGGGAGGCTGCAAGGAGAACCCCCCGCCTCCCCCCGGGAGCGCACCGCCAGCGCCGGGCACCGCCGCCTTACCGAAACTTTTCTCCTTTTTCTGCATGAGTTGATTTACGGGCGCCCGGAGAGCTCCTTCTCATGGAAGCACCGAATCCCGGCAGAAGTGGCGAGCGCTTCCTCGGCTCGGGCCAGGGGAGCGGGCGCGCGGCGCCGCAGCGGGGGCGGGGGGCTGGGGACAGGGCCCACCCCGACCGCCGGCCCCGCACGGCGAGCGACAAAGCCACATGCTCCCTAACTCTGCCCTAAGCCTCTAATCCCAGCGGTCTCCTAGCTTTGTTG
Organism: Pardalotus punctatus; assembly: GCA_013400915.1. Taxonomy (NCBI): domain Eukaryota; kingdom Metazoa; phylum Chordata; class Aves; order Passeriformes; family Pardalotidae; genus Pardalotus; species Pardalotus punctatus. The sequence continues at coordinate 50,327 of VZTX01013546.1, forward strand.
TAACAAATGGGTTTGATTAAACTGTCACATGCGGCGTTAGCATACCGTATCGAGCTCGCTCGGAAGGGAGAAGGGGGAGAAGGGGAAAAAAGAGAGGAAAAAAGAGAAATGCTCGCAGACAGAAGTGCCGCTTCTCAGCGCCAGCCTGGCTGCCCTTCCCTGCCGCCGGCCCGGGAGAGGGGAGGATCGCGAGCCCGGAGCCCGCAGCCGGTGCGCGCCCCTGCCGCCCCCGGGCCGCGCTGCCCCCGGGCTCCCCGCCCCGCTCCTGCCTCCGCTCTGCCCAAAGGGTTAACCCTGCGCCGAACCAGCTGCAAATTAAACTGCTGTACGGGGAGGCTGGTGGATTAAAGCCGGGAGTGGGAAATTAACCGACTCCCTTGATAATTGAGGGCATGTTTCGAGAAGCTCTGGAAGAAGCAAGAATAATAATAACAATAATAACGGGGAGGGGGGTAGTGATGGGGCTGCAATTCATTGTTAACTTTGACTGCTATTTCTCGAGACATACAGTCGGATGGGTTTCGCTCAGCATCCTCTGCTTGCATGTATTTCATGTCTCATCATAAAAATAATGAAGCCTCACATGATTTAAACAAAACAGTCTCAGCAGAGCTGCAGCTTGAGTGAAAGTTGCAGTGCAGAGATGTGTGTGTGTATTGCAGCCCCGGCTTATGACTCAGAGAGGGAGAGAGAGAGAGTGATGCAGGCACACAAACACAAATGACCCAAAGCTTATGTACACAGTTGCCTCACTTACCTTCTCAATTAAGCGATACAGGGGAGGCAGTTCAATAAGCACAGTGGCTGCTTTGTAGCTCTTCTCCTTGGAAAAGGTCAAAAAGAAGCATTGTTTGGGGAAAAAAAATAAAGAGGGGGTGGGAGAGATGGGGAGGGAGATCGCTATTCTTTAAGTTTAAAATAATGAGGTCCTCAAGGATCCGCCAAGTAATTGTGTTGACCGCATCCGAGCTACAGGTGTCCTCCTTTTAGTATCTTGCAGTCCAAGGCTGTCTGTCTCCGTCCTGGCTGAAGACAACTTACCTAAAGCAGCGTGTGAGGAGCCGAGTTGAATGAAGTCAGGGCTTTATCAGCTGCAAAATGCAATCCCTTACCAGCCAGACATAATACAGCAAAAGAAAAGGTCACTCAGTTATTACTGAGCCAGCAGAGCCCAGACAGCTCTTGTGGAAGACCACAGAGAAGCAGCTCCCTTCCGATTTAAGGCTATTTACCTCTCNTCGTTCTGCAGCTCGCTCAAGTACAGCCGCCCTCGGAAAGTGCAAAGCAGCCAGGAGACAGATTGGGCTTTGTTGGTAATTTCCCATGGTGAAAATTTACAAGCCTGCAAGTGCAGTCAGCAAAACCACATGCATATGCTAGCCACAAACACCAGGGACACACGCACACGCACACACAAGTGACCTCTGCTGAAGCGGCTCAGGATCACCTTCCCAGAGAGTGCTCCGGGAGCACACCCGGGCAAGCAGGGGAGCACCGTGCCCCCCACCAGCCATCACTCCTCCC
>VZTX01013546.1:56881-94381 GCA_013400915.1 Pardalotus punctatus
CGCAGGGAGCTCAGGGGACTGCTGTTCCAAACAGAATTACTCACACGAGCAAGGGCTGCAAGGCAGCAACATTCAATCAATACAGCGGTGGCATTTCCTCGCTCTGGCTACCGAGCCAATGGATTTTACACACCTCTCGCCCTTACTCTGCCTAGTAAGGGCTTAGGAAAGGAACTACTCGCAGAAATAAGCAGTTGGGAAAGCAAGCCTTTTTTTTTTTTTTTTTTTTTTATGAAAAAGTGCACCCGTGTAGAACTAGCTCTGGTGCTTGTAACAGATTATACAGAACACTGAGTGATAAATAGAGTCATGTATCTTGTATCAGACTCGAGACTGCAGCATAGCACTCACTGAAGAGCATTATCAGAAGTAGAGCAAGATCATTCAGAGGTTGAAGAATTAAAATTTAAAAAAAAAAAAAAAAAAGATAGTAGTGTCAACCAGCACATTTTAAAATGAAGAGGTGATGGAGGTATTTCAGTGATGTTTTTTTCTGGCCACATAAATTTAGAGTATAATTTAAATAAATCTAAGAAAGATGAATGTAAGTGTCGCAACTTCTTAATTGACCTTCTGTTAGCAGTTTCAAATATTTTTCTAACACAGAAGATAGAAATTCAGGTGTTCAGTGTCCAAAGTTCAATCAAGAAGGCTCCAACAAAAGTGAGAAATATTACTTTTGTTGTTGTTGTTTCTTTTCCATTTTACAATCTGTAATAATCTGGGCTCTTGTCATCAGGACTTAGTGAGTAGGTGCACATTTTCGCACTGAAATCCTTCGTCTTTGCTCTTAAGCAATGAGCACTAATTTTAGCACTACCCCTTACAGGATGTTTGGCAAATACATTATGACCTTTTTTAAAGCTTGGATCAAGGGAACGGCTCACATGAAGTCCCACTGAGATCGCTGAGACTTTGGGCAGTGCATTGAGCTACGTGTTGGATCACGGCCCTATAGGAATTGCACAAATAGAATTTAAAACAAAAATATCAAACTGTGGCTGATGAAGAATATTTCACAAAGATCCCTCTCAAGATACTAGTGGTGTTAGAGAAATTAATTCCTTTGTCAACAATAATTTTTGAACATTGCACCTGATGGAGATTTTATTCAGCTCCTAAAAGGTTAAAATTTAGGTGGGGAAAAGAAGAAGAGAAGGGATAAAAAGCCCATCTGGCCTTCAAAAAAAAAAAAGTGTGCCAATTTTTAACCCAGATTTGAAAACTGCCAAGTTATAATAAACACCTGGAAACCTGGGTTTATAATGGAAACTACAAGTGACCCCTGGTTGCAATGAAGCCTGGACAATAACAATTTACAGAGCAGCTGAAAGTCATTCATAACCAACTGAATAAACTGACTCTAAAGTAGGAGAAGCAACAGTGTCGGTGAGAATGCAGGTTAAAGACTAACGTGGCAACTGGCGAGATTTTCATAGGAAAAAAATTAAAGCCCTGTCAGTTTTCTAAATGGCTTTTTTGGGCATATTGCCATCTCCTGCCACTCCCCCCTTCCCTCCCTTCGAGGATATCAAAACACAGGCAGCTTGTTCTTTCTGAGGCTAAATTCCACACACTACAGCTTCAATGTCAACACAGGGATCACTGATGGTACGAGGGCTTCACCTGCAGAGCCCGGCCAGTCCAGGGACTGCCATCAAGTTTCTCTTTCACGATTATTATATCCTTTGTCATGCAGTGCATTCCCTGTACACACTCTTTGAAAAACAAAACAAAAGGACATCCATAAATAAAAAGCGATCGCTTATGTTCAAACCCTCCCAGCCAAGTCCGGAACAGGAGACACCGTGTGTAAGGAGAAAAAGACCTACAGCAGGAAACTTCAAATGCTACGTGGCTTATTGTCCCTGCAGAAACAACTCGGGACAAAGTTTGCCAAAGTGCTTCAGAGGTTTAAGAAATAATCCTATTTTCAAAGGTCAGTTAAGAAATAATGGGTCTGTCCATCCACTTGCAATGAACTCTAGGTCTTGGAGGTCAACGGGAATACACACGGAATGTGGAGTTAAAAAGCTCTGAAAGTCTCTGTGGGCTCTGAGTGTAGTTTGTCCCTTTTTTCCAAGGTTTGGCTCTCTATTACAGAAGACCATTTCTGACTTGCATTTCTTTTAAAGGCTGCAGCAAGGGATATACACCTCAAGTATCCATGTTCTCTCTAAATCTCACCTTCAAAGCCCCCTTCCCAACAAACATTACAAATTTCTGCCTTTTGTTCGCATCTCTCCCAGTCTTTCTGAGCCCCACCACCAAGTGGAGCCCTTACCTTTGAGCGAAGCAAGGAGAGAAGTCCCTGTCCTTCAACAATTTCAGGCTCTTCTGTGCAGGATCAAGAGTGGTACCTGCAAGCTTCCCAGACTCCTCAGCTGAGGCAATTTAGCTAGTTCCCAGACTCAGCTTGATGAGCTATTGAGCCGGCACACAGGAGCCACCAGCTGGCCATGGTTGCCCAAATCAGAGCTCTGATAGGTCACAAAGGGGATGGGCTGGGGCTGGGAGGAGTTCCCTGGGGCTGGAGATGCTCCAGTCGGGGAGGAGCTGCCTGCACGAGGCTGAGCGCGGAGTCCTGGGGGGATTTTGTGGGATCGCTGAAGCTCCCAGCTCCGTTTGTGCCCTCTGCGGAAAGGGAACGGCGTGGGGATTGCTGAACTGTGAGTACCACTGGGGGCCGCAGACAAGGATTGTGTTCGAAAGTGGTTTTTTATAAAATATCCTGCAAGGGGATGGTCTTGGCACCATCTTTAGGGATGTAGTGCCACTTACTGAGTAGCCGCTAGTGCAGCCTGGGGCTCCCAGCTTTTCCCGGGGATCCACAGTTATGTACTGATCCAAGCGTGATCCTACCTACCATAGGGGAAGATTAGAACCATAGAAACTGGGATGGCTCTAGGCTACTTGCCAATAATTAGCTGTATTTATTGATGAATTTATGGAGATTACCAGTTTTGTGGACACCTGAAACCTTGTAGAGAAAGAGGTATTTTCATTTTATTGCAGGAAGAACCCTTTGACAACTGCTTTGGAAAGTATCCTGTCCATCACCGTGCACGAGTTCTCCCACGGCCTCGGACACTCCATGAAGATTCAAGACAACTGTCTGGTAAGAGAATATGAGGAGTAGCAGAATGAAGAGATGGGAATTAGAAATACTAAAGTAACAGTTAAGAACAAGTCCTGTATAAAAACCCAAGGCTGATGTATCCTCTCGTAAAAGCCTGCTGTAGCACAGCTCTGAAGGAGGAGCACGTGCCATTAGTACAACATGGAACAAGGGCTCCTTCAGTTATGAAACATCCCAGTTGTTTAGATCTTATGTAAGGTAGCCCCTTCAAACCCCAGAAATAATACAAACTCACGTGTTGTTTCTTTCCTCCTGGTGGTGTGCTTACCTAAGTATGCAAGTCGTATGCAAGTCATTCACGAAGATCAATTCAGTACTTCAAAATCCTCGTGAGAGAGGGATTCATCCCATCTCAGAAAGAGAAAAGCTAAACCACTGACACTGCAGCTTTCAACAGGGCCCATCCACTTCAGGCAGCTAACATTTCACAACTCTTTTTCAAACGTTTGGTAGCTCATGGTTCTTTATATGCTGAAAGCACGGCTCCTATTCATTTCAGGTGGGAGTATTTGGCACCTTTGCCAACCTCGCCCCAGGTGCCTTGCATCAGGAATTCACAAACAAAGAGCACACAGTAACCGTACAAAGGAAAAAAGAGATGGAATCCTATTTATTTTTCAGTGATAAAAACTGGATACTTTGACCTGAAAACTATCCTTGTTTTTCTTTTGTGCTGCCTTGTATTAATTGATTTACATCTCTTGTAAAGTGTAAGATACAGATCCTATAGATGCTAGCCTTTTCCACCATGTAGTTAAAGTTTTTTCCCAAGGTAGCTTCTCTCATGCAGTGAATTAGACAGGTGATTGTGTTATTCAAAGCTAAAAGCAGTATAATGATTTGTATTCATAAGGGAAGTGAATGGAGCTTGTATGCAAACGCAATAATACTGGTATTTCCTGGGTGGGATACCAGCGTACCTGGCTTTTCATCACAAATATTTTTCATGTAGCTCCTCAATCAGGAAAAAAAAGGGGATGAAATAAAAACCCTAAAATTAGTGAATCATGTGGCGTTTAAGATTGTTTAAAGCAATTTTGAGTCTTCAGCCTGTAGACCAGAACAGCATCAATGCCTGTGGCAGTGACACAGCCAGCAGTGCCCACTTTCCTGATAGTTCCACTTGTTGAAAACAATGCAGGACTCCTCAATTTTGTCTGTGCCCTTGTCTTCCTTCCATTTTCTCTTATGTGGTACTTTTCTGCTCCGTTTTGACTGCTGGCTTCATCTGCCTTCGCTCACCTGGCTGTCTCTTGGTGCTTTGCTATTTCACTTTCATGTCCTGCAGCTCTCCTCTCCCTTTTATTTAATTTTCTCCCCCCGAAAGGCTGAGCTAAGGGGCACAGCAGAGCTTTGAAGCCCCTTCCCTAAGAGCTTCTGGGGTGCCCAGGTGGGACAGGTGAGGAGCGGGGACAGTTTGCTCTCAGGCCGCGGGCATGGCCACAGGGCAGCCCCGGCACACAGGAGAAGAGGAGCAGGGAAAGGATTAGAGCGTTTAAGGGGCAGCTGAATCTTGGGAAAATATAAAAGTTAATCTCTGAAGTCTCTACTGATGCATATGAACCAGAATCCCTGGGAGGCTCTTAACTTTGCCAAATTTGGGCAGCTTTTCACAGGGATATAAGAACTCATATCCCTAGCGTGAGGGTGATTTTTTTACGTGACCTTTTACATCCCACTCAAAAGAAGGAGACAGTAGAGATCCACAGTCAGGATTTTTTTTTTTTTTTTTTAACAATGGACAAAACAACATGTTTTTCTCCTAGTTCTTTGTTCTCAGAAGTAGCTAAGCAGTTTTAACTGAAACTTGGAAAACAAAAGGGGAGGAAGGGAAGCCTGAGGCAGACTTTTGCTGTAGAAAATTTCAGTGCAGATTCTGAGAGTCTGGCAAAACTAGAAACAACTGAAAATAGAAGTTTAAAATAGAGTGCATTAGGTACCTTTAAATTACAGACACACAGGAACTGGTGTGTAGAGCTGTGGCTGTTTCATTGTTTCCAGCCCTGAACTGGTGTTCTCAAATACATGAGAAATCTGCAGCGTTCACAGCATTTTTTCTCTTTGAAAGTGAGCCTGCTAACTAAGGCACTTAGATATTAATTCACTTGCCAGTTTTAGGCGTGCTTTATAAAAAATAAAATAAAACTGGGGCTATGCACATTTAGGTAATGACCCAAGATGGGCACCTGTCTTTCTGCTGAACTCCACCACCTTCAGGAACTGTGTCGGTGTCTGCGAGACCTCTGGTCTGCTGCTGTCCCCACCTTTGAGCGACATGAGAGGGTTTTCTGCTTTGTGCTTCCCCTCCCTGTCCGTTTTCCTGGGCACAGACTGGGGGTGTGCCCCAGCCTCTGAATTTCAGAAGGGTTGTCTCCATTCGAACTTCTGAAAGTGTGTGTTTCTGGCTCCCGTGGCACCAGATATCTGAGAAACCTTTGGAAACCTGGGAGTTCACTGGCAGCTGCATGTGAAGTTTGTGAAGCTACTCTGGAATTTTAAATGCTTTTTGCTCGGGAACAAATGGGATGGTAAAACCGTGGAGTAATAATCAGAATAAGGTCACCATATAAAGATCCTCTTGGAATATGAAATTTTAAGGAGAGCCTGTACGTGTTTGTTTGAACAAGAGCTTCATAGTAAGAGATGGACAAAATGTGGATTAAGAATTACATAAGGAAAAGGCTGTAATTCTAATATTAATTAGTTTCTGCATAATTAAATATTTCTCATTTTGAACAGTGGCTGTGAGCTCCCTCTGTCCTTGGCAAAGTTTGGAATGTAATTTTATGGCTTTGACTCTTCTCTGGTACACTGCAAGTACAAGTATGCATTAAGCAGGGGTTTTTTTTTGTCTTTTTGTTTGGTTTTTTAAATTTTTTTTTTAATTTTCACTTTTCTCAGTGTAAATAGTGCTCTGAAAGTGAGGCACTTTGCTTATTGCGAGATGTTGGATGATGATTAGAAAAGCAATGTTTTTCATCACTACAATATATGAGAGCAAAGAGCTGAAAACACCAGAAAATGTCCACCTTTCTTAGACTTCGATGTTTGGCACCTTAGCAGTCGGATACCAGTTTTATGGCTGTAGGTTATTAACAATATCAGATTATTTCCAGAAGTTTATGAAAGCTGATACATTTTCAATTGTCTGGACTTTGGTAGGTAACCTTAGATCATGTCCTGACTGCGAATTTTGACTGGGGATTTTGATTTAGTCAACCATGCCACACCTAGGAACAAAACACGTGCAGCCATGTTAGTTTGATGGGCAGATTGACCCGTGGTCGGTGCTTTGCTCACACCTGTATTTGCTGTCACACACAAATCAGTTCGTGTGAGTGACACCCAGCTCTTCCTCCCTATTTCTCTGACCTTAGTGAGTGTTTGAAACAAGGCTGTGGAGGGCAGTGGAACAGAGAAGGTTTGGCCCAGGCGAGGCTGATGGTGCGAGGGAACAGGGATGGACAAACAGACACACACAGGGAGCTGAGAAACAGCCCCAAGCAGGGGGTCCAGGTTGTGGACTTGGACTTGGTTTGGTCTGGACATCACAAAACGCCTTTGGGAGATCGTTCAAAAGTGCTTCCCACAGGATGGGGATTTGAGCATTGTACCGATTTCCTCGGATGCTAAGAGCCCTGAGAAGATCTGCCCAGTGCCCATGTCAAGGCACAGGATGCTCTCCAGTCTCTCCAGCCAAAGGATGGCGGGTGCCGGAGCCCCGCGTGCCCCTTTTCCGCTCTGGGTGTTCGCCGTGCGCGTGGGACGCACCGTCACACGGCGTGGGCTGCAGGACAGGCTCTGACCGGGCTGTTGCCCCTCTGCTCGCTGCGGCTCAAAACCGAGCGCAAGTCGTAGGAAATGATCGCCGCTGGTCCTTTTAACAGGCTGTTTTCTAGGTATCTGTGTATCATCATCCCTATCGTCTGCAGAGATGCATAAATGATCGAGCTTCTCACTTAATAGAAAGGAAATGGTGATAGGGGGTTTCCAGGAAGATTCTTTGATTTCAGAATTTATTCTCCCTGAGGTCCAAAATAGCCCAAATTTAACTTTCAGAACATGCTGCATAGCTATTTTTTGCTGAGCTTTTGCTGAGGGTTGAAGAGCATGAGGCAAGCTGGGAATTTTTTTGTGATTCTGGGTTGATTTGATTTATGTGGGCAGGGAGTTATTTGGACTGAGCAAGTAATTTTGTTTGTTATGAATATTTTTAATTAGTTATAAGCCCTCAAAACTTTGGATAAAGACATTTTGTTTATACTTGGGAGAAAAATGAATGAAGTAGATTACATATTTAAGCCTTTTTTGTAATGATTTACTCTTCCTTGTAATTGTGTGTAGTGAACAGATTATCTTTTATTTTATGATTCAGTTTTCCTTTAAGTGTTTCTTCCCCTTTGCTGCCACATCAGAGAGAATCTGTTGAATTTAATTGGGCTCTCCTTAGGCTCATGATCTTGCTTGCCAGATCAGTTTTATGAAATTCTCTTCCTTTTTTGGAAAAATAAAATGATTTGTGGTTTTGGCCAAAATAGTTGTGATCAGCCTCTCCAAATTCTGAGGGCACTGCTTGGCCCAGCAGCCTTGTGCAGCTTTTGACCCATCCCTTGGCAGGGAAGATGGATGCTCGTGCCCTGAGAGATGTTACACTGTGTGGAATTCCACATTCCCCAGATATTTCCAATTTGTGAAATGCTGCTTGGTGGAAAATGATTGCAAAGAGATCACAGTTCATTCTGACAGCTTTTCTAAAAACAGGAAATTGCACAAATTAGCAGAATTTGTGAATATGCTACTGTCCATCCACCTTTTTTTGCCAGTGTGAGATTGTTTCCAACCAAGCATAATTCAGAGCTGTTTGGTTTAATGAATCAATGATAGATCTGTCATAAATAAGTCTTTTTGTTGCCTCCCTCTGTACAGTCAGTTTTTGCTTCTGCTTGTCCCACTTAAACCATTTAAAGCAAAACAAATATGAAAATATTTTCCTTTAATTAGTATTTCTATTGAGCTTGTACTTTTCACCTTTCAGTTGTCAGTAATGTGGATGAAGATGAAAATAGAATAGAATGGAATAGAATCCTTGGCTCATATGCTGCCTGGTGCTGTAGAGACTTCACTAGAAATGACTAACAGCAGTCTGGTGAGGTGGGTGTTCCAGCACCCAGACTATAGGTGCTCATTTCCATGTTTTTCCATGTGGGTGGGTTTCTGGAAGCAACTAAATTGCTTAGGAAGAAGAACACCTAAATGTTGGCATTTTTAACCACTGGTAGCAGGGCGAGAAATTCCGATTGCTGCTTTGTCGGTTCAACCACGATAGAAATTTAATGTATTTTTAGATTATATCTATTATATCTATATTTGATATTTGACCTCAAGCATTTCGGGCTTCTTTGTTGATTCTGCTTTTTCTGTTCCTGGGTTAGCTTTATTCCACCTTTGCCGACATCTGTGACTCAAAAGTGAAAAGTCCCACAAATTCTCTGTGCGCAAATAAAAAAGCGCAGGGCAGTTAAATCAAAGAGAACTAATTTGCACAGAATCGCATAAGGAAATTTATTCAGGTGAGCTGGCAAGATTTTATGAGTAAACTTCCCAAGAGCAGTTCTCTTTGGCTCTGCCCTTCAGGGTGAAATAATGGTGCTTTAGGAAGCCGTTTAAGGAGACGCTGCTTTTTCCTTCGGGATGGGGTGGAGGAAGAGCATATGGGAGTTCAAAAAATAGTGAATTAACAGTGCGAGCTTACTCAGAAAAGAGTAATTTGCGCTTCTATCGTACTGCATTGTGCTGTGTGACACAGGAGAGCGGCTCCTGTCCTTTGTCAGTTGCTGTGTGTGGGTTGTACATAAAGCTCGGGCAGGTGTCGGAGTCTGAAATGACTTTTCCTTCTCAGATCAAAACTTGCTTTTGGGAGTGCGGTCAAGTCTTCCTCCCTGTGGTTCTCCAAGAATTTGGGAACTGTGGCTTTTTCTCTGTCCACAGAGGCAGGCTGGGCCGGTGAGACCAGTCAGAGCTAAAATATTTGGGTTTCAGTTTGTAAAGGGCTGTTTATATTTGCGGGGCTTTTTTTTTGTTTTGTTTTTGACTTCCCTGGGCCATTTCCTAAATGACTGAATATTACAGAACCTTGGCATAATCCTGAGAAGAACCTATTTTGGATTATTTAATTCTCAGAAAAACCTACAAAAATACCAATGTGTGAACAAATATGCCATTGCATTTTGTACCTGTACGTTACCTGTAGAAAGAAAGTAAATACAGGAATTCATGTGTATCATGTAAAACTTAATCTGAAATTAGGGCAGATCCTGACAATGAGAGAAATGTCTTTCCCCTTCTACTGAGAATAGGAACCTGTTCTGACACATTTTTTCTTTTTTAAAAACGCCAGGCCCAGTTTATTTCCTGTGACAGAAGAAAAATGGTGTCCATCAAATCTATCAGAATGGGCGATTTTTAAGAGACATTTAAGTAAATGTACTTCTGGATATTCTCTGAAAGTGAAATAACAAGGGTGGACAGAAAAAAACGGGGGGTGATGATTCTAAAAGCATCCTATTATAGTTTTAATTTATATGGGCTTTGGTGCTAATGATTCATTAGGTTATGCCCTTTAAATGGTCTTGTCTTGAAAATGCCAACATTTTGAAGCAGACTTGAATATATTTCTCAGACATCAGATCTTGCACTTGTTATTAAGATAGGCTTTTTATTTTTTTTTTTAGTTTAAGAACATCTTGTAAATTATACACTCTGCAGAACTTCTGCAGTTTCTCTCTGTGCCTCTGGACTGGCTGGGGGAGGTGGTAACACACGGAATTAATGCCTGTGTTTCATTACTTGGAGTAACACTGTGCTGGCACCTGCAAGGCTGGAAAAGACGAACCTGCATTATCATTTCAAGTTCCAGCCACTTGGAGAACATGCAGAAAAGCAGGAAAAGGCTGGCATAGGCAGGACTTGGAGGGATATACTGGAGGGTCTGAGGGGTTACTCTTGTTTTTGGAATTTCTGCTGTTTGCATGACAGCGTTAAGTTAACATTTTCCTTGTTGCAACTTTGTCAAGTGGTCTAGAAAACAGAACGGTGGATTTGTGAACTGATTTGATGTCTACATTTCTTAGGAGATGAAATTAATCAGAGGGAGAGCTTGCTTTCACTGGAAGAAACAAAATCTGGGGTGGAAAGTCACCTGTATTGGATATTGTGTGGAGAAAACCTGACACTGAACAGTCAATACTTTATACAAAACTTCAATACGGGTTTGAATCTGAAAAATAGCCTAGCAAGCTCAGACTGCTTGCTGAGAACATTGCAATCATGACAATCAGTTCACAAAATTCTGTAGCGATGACCAAAATTTAGGATGTGATCTCTTAATCTGTTCTTCAGGAGTTTGGCTGCCCAGACCCTCTGAGAAACTGAAAGCTTGAAGTGTATTGATGAAACACGGTGGAAAGTAAAAATATCACTTCCCCTCCCTTGTTTTTTTGAGAATGAAAAAAACAGGACCCCTCAGTAAACAGGAGGGATTAAAGAGAAAAGGATACATTTATTTCAGGTGTCACATGAAAAAGTGCAGTGAAATTTTGATGCTAAACCTTAAGAGACTAGCTAAAATTATTGAAAACTAAATCAAGCTATACATGCAAGATGAAATTAAAGCTCATCACCATAGAACTTAATCCAAAAGTCTTTTCCAGAACTGCATTGTGGAGAGTACGGGATAATTTTGCTGCAATGAAAAATTATTTAAATTTAACCTTTTCTTCTGATTATTATTTGTACATAGTCTAAGTGTATTCATAGCTTCACATAGCTTTCGTGCATTTCTGTTTCAGCATATGGATAACCTGTGAACTCATGACTGTGGGTTTGACTTCAAGTTTTCTATTTGCTTATGGCATAGAAGTGAATTTTCGTCAGGTAGATGCTTGTAAGCTTTAGAACTAAATTTGCAGTGAAAATTTTCATGATTACAATTTTTGATTTTTCTCTGTACTAATATTTTGTGAGCATTTATCTTTAGAATGTCTTGTTAAAGTCCTTGTAGAAAGAGTTTATAAGGACTGGCTTTGCTGTCAAAGACATGCTAAGGAAGTTCAAACAAAAGTTTCCAAATAGATTTATCCTTTACTTGTTCATCTTCTAACCCTTAGCATGACACTTACAAATCAGAAAGTACACACGAGTTAATGTCTTTTAGTTCTCTCTTTGATAAAATATAATACTAGGGTTGAATGCTAACAACTGATGGCTTTTCCTTTTAATCTCTTAATGTATATCATAGTCTCTTTACTTTTCCTTCTCCTTTTTCTCTACTGCTTTCCTTCCTTTGTACCCCCAAATCTTTTCTTCCCCCAATTCAGTCTTGTCCTAATTTTCAGTGTTATATTAGCACTGGTTAAGAACACATGCAATAATGCTGGTGAAGACCATGACTTTTGGCTTGCTTTTGCAAATAGTTATTCTTCTATGGGCCTAATTATTGTGCATGTAATTCCATTTATAGAGTAAATTTGGAAACTGCTGTAGTGCTTAGACTTCGGGTAACATACCTTGAGAGGATATGCAAGAGACCCAGGAGAGGATGGCTGTTTCGAAAGCTGGAGCAAAACTGGACATAGCTAAATGTCAAACACTATTCTGCTGATTCGGAAGCAGAGCAACCTCTAAAGGTGCCCAGCCCTCATTAAAGCATTACCTGTAGGTTCACACTGTGAACATCAAAGAAACAAAGTTGTTTCATTGACAACAGGCTCTCTCTCATGACATTAGTGAACTCTTGCGTGGTTTTATTGGGTACTTTGCTGGGAAATAGAAGTATCCAATGTAAAACGATGAAGATGCTCCAAGGTGCAGCATGGAAGTGATAACTCACTACCAGGGTGCTTGAGATACTTGGGGTTTTACTAAAATAAACACCTACAGATGCCAGAAAATGCATGAAATGGCCTTTGCATTTATTTTACATTGCTGGAGCTCTAGGAGTTGGAAGTTTACACATAATCCTTGCATCTGCTGTATTTTGCACAATACAGAATTCTGAAGAAACCGCACACAGAAGCGATGGAATGATAAAGCGTGTTAGGGCCTCTGCTGGCACTTTTTAAAGCCTGGAGCCCTGTGAAGGTGTGGGAGCACCAGTGTGATCAACAGATGCAGCACAGAAGTGGTACAAGGGCTCTGAGGAGAGCTTCTTAGTGGGAAGTGAATCCTTTGTGATCACCAAAGTGAGGTTCTTCCAAAGCAAGTGTTGACCTGTTGTCACTGATTGCAGTGGGAATGGAGTCAGGCTGCTTTTGCAGATGGAATCTGTATTTTTAAGTGCATTGAACAGTCCGGAATTAGTGCCATTCCAGGAGCAGTGAGCACTTGGCTCCTCCATTTCCATAATGCCTCTGTCAAACACAGCACACAAATGCGTCGCTGCTAAGCAGTGTTTCCTAACATATGGCCAGTCTCGGGAGGTCACTCAAACATTAGCAATTAGCATGTTTTGTCACAATGCTGTTCTCAGAATGTACAGTTTAATTAAAAAAGGTAGCAGTGAAACAGTCAGCTGTTTAAACATCAGAAAGATACCTCAGGATTTAAACTGGCTCAAGTTTATTATGGCACGCATTTTGACAAGTTAGGCTAGGAAACATTTCAGAAGTAGTTAAGTTACTTGGAAATGTAAGTCTCTGTGACTTTGAATTAATTAACTAGAAGGATTTTTAGAAGTTGCCTAGCTACCAAAAATATTATTGCATAAGCCAGTATTTGGGTATGTCACTGTAATCTATCATGTATGTTTAACCTGTCTTGTGATATTACCAGCAGTTTCTATTGCTTTCCTGGTCTCTGAGAATTACGTGGTTCTGTGACTCAGCCTCCTGGTCTGGGAAAAAGAAGTAGGGAACCCAAATCCATAGTTAAATAGACAAATAAGTGGTCTGAGATTTTGTTTTGGTTACCAAGAGGAAATAGACTCGGATAAGCCCAAATGCCTCAACAGTACAAGGTTTGTGTCTGCATGTGAAGTTTCACTTCATCATATGTGATCTATAGGCAGAGATTTCTCCACATAGATCTGTATATCTACATACATGTAGGTGCTTATGAATACATTAATGAAACTTCATACATAGGGAACAACAGAGGAATTTAAAATGTTCAGTGTTTTAGGGTTTTTTGGGGGGAAGGAGTGTTGGGGAGAGTATTCTCAGTGGACTAGGATTTCTGATATGAAATTTGCCAGCAGTGTAAATAACTATTCCCAGCACAACATTAGACCTAGAATTTAATGTCATAACACGAGTGCTTTTTTTTTTTCCCTCCCTCTGTGGGTGTGTGGAGGTTTTGTTTTCCCATATCATGAACTTCTAAGGCTTGATTGAAATCAGTGAGAGTCAGTATTTCTGAAAACTGGGCTCATTTCTGTTCATAAGTTATTGGTTTCAAATAAATTTCTTTATAGGTACTTTTTTAATAATTGGGGCAGATTAAATTAAGGTTTTTCATAATGCCTCTGTTAGGGAGTTGTAAACCTTTTAACAGAGAGAACAAAATCTCCTTGATATCTTTCCCATTTGCATTGTCACTTTCTTTTTCCCTATGCCTGATTATACAGCCATAAATTGAGCAAAAATTTCCATTTGCCTAATTGGGTTATTGAGTGTCAAACCTGTTTGCTAAAGATTGTAAAAGAGGAGGGTAATATTTGCATTTAAAAATACTCTCTTGCCTTTCCCTTGCTTTTCCCTTCTGCATTTGACCACATTCGTGACAGACAGAAGGCAGAAGCATCCTTCACATTTTTTGCAAGCAGTGAGAGTTTGACTGCCTTTCAAAGAAGAAATTTTGCAAGGCTGTACCGGGTCATGTGCACCAGCCTATTGCTGGAGCAAGAGAGTGGGTGAGGTGGAGGAGACCTGGGATTGTTTGTCATGGGACAGGGAACTGCTGCTGCCTGAGCTTCTCTGGGTGTCCCGTTAAGGACAAGAGAGGGATCCGCTTTCCCTGGCAGGATGTTCTTGATTATTTGCATATCTTAAGCAAAGAGCACAGCAGCACCGATAGGAGTAACTGGAATTAATAAAGGGCTGTCCTGAATGTCACCTCCCACATCCTTCGCTTTTGCTGCTTCCTCCCCACTCACAGGACCCCCGTTGTCCAGCACAGCTCAGCTGTGTCCCTGCACTGAGGCTGGGGCAGGGTAACGTGAATCTGCACACGTGTTTTGTTTTAATAGACGTACCTTTTAACCTGCAAGATTTTATAGAGCTGCATATCTGTATTTTTATAGCATCCACATGACCTTTGAGATAAAAAGAGGTCTTTTCTTTTAACTCCCCAGTTCACAACTGCTCTGATAGCTCCTTAGATAAAGCAGTGATGACCATGGTGTAAATGCCGAGATGGTTGCTGTAGGTAGATAGATAGACTGAACTTTAAAATTTCATCTCCTATCTGTCATCTTACCATACACTGGTGAGAGAGCATAATATTTAATACCACACTGTACTTATTTTTAAAATTCCTCAGCTCAACCTGTTTTGCTATTATACTGTGACTTTTAAATTAGATGTGTAAATGCCTCCATTTCCAATTTTACCTTTGATCAAGCACCACCATGTCAAGCAGGCCACGGCACTGAGTGCCGTGTCCAGTCATGACACGGACAATGTCTCGGCTTCAGGCTGCTGGTGGTGACTGTGCTTCATCCAGCAGCTGGCTGTGCCCACCTTTTCAGGGTCTGTGCACAGGAAACACGGACATTTCCCAGTACTTTTAGCCTTAGTCCCTCCCGTTTACATCTCCCATCCAGTGCAGTGTCAAATCCTCCAGCTCAATATGTGGCTCCTTCCTAGAGAACTGGCTTTGCTCTTGGCCCTCTCCAAGGGCATTTTGAGGTCACCCCATCCATGCAGTTTTTCATCACGGTGACACTGATTCTTTCCTACAGGCTCTCGTTACGCAGTTTGCTTAGGCTTGAATTCCCCTGCCTGCCCCCGTTTAAAGCTGGGGAAAACATTGTCTTTGGAATATAATTTCTTCTACCACTGCAACGAAACTGATGATCTTTGACCACTGTGCCAGATAACACAATAGAGAAATTCTCCCTAATATCTAACCTAAACCTACACTCTTTCAGTTTGAAGCCATTCCCCCTTGTCCTGTCACTACATGATCCTGTAAAAAAAGTCTTTCCCATCTTTCTTGTAGGTTCCTTTCAGGTGCTGGAAGGCTGCAATTTGGTCAGGCCAAAGCCTCCTTTTTTCCAGGCTGATGCTTAGATGGTGTTTGATTTGTTGAATATAAAGATGGTACAGTATGGCCTGAATAACCTAAGGACTTTTGACCAATGGGAGTGGATTATTATCTAGATGTGTGATACCTGAAATTGTACATATCATCCTCAAAAGGGCCTGCACACTTCATTGGTCTAAAAATAATAGCCATGAAATAACAGTATCTTCTGTTGGACTGGACTGTCAAACAATTGGACTAAGTATTAACTAAGAATAATTAATTAATATTTTAACCACCCTTCAAGGGCTGGAGTTTGGGGAATTTGCAGCTTCTTCAGTAGCATCCATGACACAGTAAAGCAATGTTGATATTGCTCATTTGTGTGTTTCTCAAAATAATTTCTTATAATGGAAAAAAGTTGCATGAAAAGTAACATCAAAGTGTTTTAAAATAGAATAAAAGTTTTATTTGAAATATATGCAAACAATAAAGCGGGCAAGAATGGTTCAGCCTTTATGATTTGCTCTAACAGTGATCAGTGAAAGAAAAAGAGCATAGCTCTTAAAAATAATCCTTGGGTTTTTCATGCAGTTTAGAGGGCTTAAAATATATCTTCTATAAAGACTCCATGACAAATCTGATATTACTTGTACAGAGAGACAGTAAGCCAAAATCAGCTTATTAAGGTGAAAATGTGGACATTGACTTCAAATTGGGCTTTTCTTGATGGTCTTTAGTGGGACTTGAGTGAGTGGCTGTTCTAGGAGAAGCATTGTTGGCGCTTTTGAATGTGGACCCATTCCCTGGTGTGCAGGAAAAGCTGTTCTGTCCAGGGCAGTTTAGTATTTCCACATCTGACTTTGCTGTTGAGTACATTTAAATCTTTCATGGTAAGATATGAAAGGGAGCAGAAGGCAGTGGTGTGTCAGCCGGCCGTGCTGCTCCGGCCGCGTTAGACCGATGGCCACTGCAACGGGCACCGGGGTGAAGTTTTATAGCCAGCCATTTTACAGCCACTTTTGCACAGCTGAAAAAGTTTGATCCAAATTACTGCAGTGTGTGGCAGACAGTGAAAGCTTCTGTACATTCAAATTCTATTAGGCCAATTCATGGAGAGAGAGTCCACACCCTGTGCTGTTGTGGGAATGCCACGCGTGTGGGAAGGGGGAGCTGGGATGCTTTATCTAGGAAATGTCACGGTTTCCTCTGCTGGTGGACGTGGGGTAATACTGGATCAGAAGGGCATATTCCAATATGACCTTTCTTACATTTCCTGAAACATATCTAATTTGCATATCTAATTTGTGGTGTGCCAGTGCGAGTGTGTGTAGGGTGTGGAGAGCCCGAAGCTCGCAGCAATTAAACCACCTGATACAGACACCTTTTGAATGAACAACTCTTAGATTAAAATGGTGACTCACTCCTTGTATTCCCTTATAGTCAACTGAAAAACATGAACAAAAAATTCATGTTAAAGGTGAACAACTGGAAAATATGCAGGTACTGAGAAAACCCAAGTCTTTTCACTAAACAGCTGTCATGGACATTAAAGGGTATTGGTTCACTGGTGGTTATGGCCTTGTTCCTGCCAGAATTTACTCGACCATATTTTATCATAAATCATAGAAGCTTTTAGGTTGTTAGGGTTTGGGCTTTTTTAATTTTTGTAATTAGTACAGGCCCAGTCTGTGATACTTTGTCTTGGAGAGAAGAGCATTCAGGTGTGATGTTCTCAGTGAACACAATTTTGCATGAAGTTCCCTTTATTTCATTTGATTTTGTTGTATTTACTTTTCTTGGGACAGATTGAGACCTGGTGAGTTAGAACAGAACCGGGTGAGTTAAGGTGACCAAACGCCAGTGGGTCACAATGTAAATCGGGTAACAGGCTCTTCCACATCCCTTTCCTAACTCAGGAAAGGAATTCTTGCTTCCCTCGCCTTCTCCCCTTTCTCCCTTTGTGGAACAGAAGAATAATGCACGTTGTCTGAGCCACCAGGCTGGAGTGGTCACTTTTAATTTGCTTTAAGGCTTAGCTTTCAAAGCCCAGTGATGTGTCACAGGTAGCGCTGGGCTCTTGCCATAAAGTACAGAGAGATTTTGTTGAGATCAGATGGGAATGGCAATGATAACAAATAAAAATCTAAATTAAGGAAGAGGGAGTAAATAAATTTTTAATCATACAAAATTTAATACTTATGTTAAGGAAAAGAATATTAAAAGTCACTTTATAGAGAGTGAATTTATATTGGAGCTGATTTTAAAGTTGTGCAGCTTTGAGTGATATGATAATCATGTATTTTTCTCCCCCCTCAGCTGTACTAGGGGATTGAAATTTATATACTCAATAACTAGAAAAGAATCATAAAGGATCAGGCTGGAGGAATCTGTCTCACTCCATTTTTTCCTGTCACTCCCATAGCGATTTTAATATTTTTCTTATATCTCTGCTTATTTTCAGTGCCAAACATTGTTTTCAAATACAGTTGGCTTGAAAATGAGCACTTGAAGCTGCAAGCTTGTCTGAAAACTACCATGATTTTCAGGTAGTACAATGAAATCCTTAGCTATAAAAAATATAAAATAAAAATAGGATGTCAGAGTCTCCTGCCAGCTGTAAATGCAACTAAATAGTCTTATTGTGTGCTTTAATATTTTTAACTATTTTAAGCATTTGACTCATGCTTTTTTTTTTTTTTTTTGTCTTGGTGCTAAGGGAAAATGGATTTGCAAAAGCTAACATAACAGCACATTTATTTCTTTCACCCTTTTCAAATAGGAATTAAAGACAGGATAGTCTACTGAATAGACTGCCAGACTGAGAGTCAGAAAATAAGTTTCATATTATCAATTCATTGAGAAAGTCTATTTGCTTTCCTATGCCTCAGTTTCCCATCTGTAAAAGGAAGATAATGTAATTTATCATCCTGTGCAACGTGCTTTGTGGTCTAGAGCAGCAAGATAGAGGGAAGTATTATGATGAAATATTTTGGGCAAAATACTGATG
Source organism: Pardalotus punctatus (assembly GCA_013400915.1). Lineage (NCBI taxonomy): Eukaryota > Metazoa > Chordata > Aves > Passeriformes > Pardalotidae > Pardalotus > Pardalotus punctatus. Next base: position 75,271 of record VZTX01013546.1, read on the forward strand.
AGTTTTAATGATTTAATTCCTTGCTTGTTAATTTTTGTCATGCTTGGCTTTTGATGTACAAGATGCTTCCTAATCTCTTCTGTGAGCTGTTGTTGGAGATGGCTGATGTATTGATCCCCAAACAGAAAATGAGGTGGATTTTACAGAAAAACATTTCACTCAAATGGCCGCGTGGTTCCACCTGGAAGTGTCTGAACCATTTTCAGCCGCCCACAGCAAAGACAGAGAGGAAACAGAGAGCACCCAGGATTTTCAGATCGGTTTGGGATGAGGGAAGAGCCTGGTCTGTGTTGGGTCAGTGGCTCCCACCCTTTGAGGTCAGGTCCCACTCGTGTCCCTGTCACCCTGTGGCTCTCCCTGAGCCTTTGCTGCTGCGTCCCCCCGGGCACCTCGCCCGCCCCGCATCGCTGCCTTCTCCCCGGGCTCCTGCCACGTCCTGCCCTCCCTTTCCCCGCTCGGGGCTGCTTTCTCCTCGCCCCTCCTTGCTTTGTGGCTCTTTTCCGGAGGCTGCCATAGGAGCAGAGCTCTGGCACACTTCATTGCTTGGACTCGGAGCCCGAGACCTGCCTGGCGCTCACCTGCTGCTCGCTTGGTCCCCAAAGCGCTCCGTAGGTGGTGCCTTGGAATGCATGAGACAAGGCAAGAGTTGAAAACCTCTGATACAAGGAGCAACAAAAGATTTATTATGTTACAGCCTTGTTTAAAAGCTGTAGGGTTCATAGTACAATTTATTGTGCTTTTCAGGAGGTACTGTTTTTCCACATGCATTCGGTTTTGTTCTGCTGAGACACAATTTGTCTTCTCTGAGCTGACTGCATGCTATTAATACCCACTCACCAGGAGTTTCATAGGCTAATGCTAAGAATTTTTTGTAACATATTTCCTCCTCCCTCCTCGAGCTCTGGCCTCTCCCTCAGGAAAGGATGACGCTGAGGTATGAAAAGATCAAGCGCAGAGTAATTAAGTTATTTGTCTTCGCATCTCGTAACTGTTCCACAATCAAATGGTGTATTTTTAGAGGAGAGCTGGTTAATTGCGGTTCATGTTATCATCGTTTCAGGATGATTAGGTGGTGAGTAAGAGCAGTAGTAGGATGTAAGTAAGTGGTAGTAAGTAGGAAGTGTATTTTACTATTGCATTGTAGTTTCCCTTTTCAGAGGTAGCACAAGCAGGGAGAAACCTGGGAGTGGGAACAGTGCTATGGCTTGTGTAAACAAGAAAACGTTATTTTTCCCCTCCTACTTGTGAAAGAAGTGATTTTCACACAACTGCTTGTGCAGCTGATTGCAAAAGCCCTTCCTTTCACTAGGCATGAAGTATTCACCCTCCACACTGACCTTCCTCTCAGGGTTACTCCTTGAATCAAGGATTGCTCTTGTCTTGTCCTCGACAGACACATGGACATGACAAGTTTCTGTACCGTGTGTATAGGGCTAAGAACCAAAGGGTTCTTGTTTGATGTCTGCCAGAATAGACAAGTCCACATCGAACAAGATTTAAGTCTCCTGTGCTTAGGTCCTGTTGAAAACAAATCTTCAGAGACCTCTTTTTTTCTCCCTCAAGGGCAGTGACTGCTGGCAGTCAAGTCTCTCTCTGTTGGCAGTTTACTGTGAGGCTTCTGGTAAGAGTGGACCTAGAAAGAGCTTTTGGATGAGAAGAAGTGATTAAGCTCACTGTGAAATGCCTGTGTTTGTGCTGTGGTCTTCTCATCAGCACTGGATTTGCAACTGCAGAGCCCAGAGAGAAAGGGAGAGCAAGGGGAATCAGGGCATTCTGCCTCAGCACCGCGCTGGGGACTGGGACAAGAGTGACGAATGCTGTGTCCACGGAGCAGCAAATAGGAGGAGAACTATGTACAGAACCAGAAATGTGCTGGAAATACCTTTTGTGAAGTGGCTTATGGGCTATTTGATCACGTACACTTCAGTTTTATACCTCAGCAGATATATGTAGGTACTTGACCTGGACCAAGATGATTTTTTCAAGGGACATAGTTCTCCTGGTGAATTCTCAGTACCTGGGATCTTTCCTCTGCAGTTCTCCTTCCCAGGTACTGACACAGCATTATTCTTTATCAAATCAGAGCTAACACTTCCACAGTGAAAGAAATATAATTGCAAACCAGCTGAAAATTAATGTTATAGTCTTACAATCCATGTCACAATCCTGATGACATTTGTAGTACAATATTATAATGATGTGGAAGAGGGCATAATTTTAATGGTTGACCTTGGCATTCAAATAACATCTAATAGCTGCAGCTTTGCCCAGAAGATATGTGTCAATGTTCAATTTCCAGATGTGGATTTAGAATGCCTGAATATAGTGCCTGCATGGAAGATTTGGGTTTGTTCATCTGATGGGGAAAATACAATTAAAAAGTTAAGGTAGGCATTTGTGTTCTAGCTGCATTTTGCAATGGAACTGAAAGCTCCCAGCTTGAAAGTGAGAAGCTTCTACTCTCTCTAATGTTAAACTGAGAAAGGAGAAGGATTATGAACCCATACTGTTGAATTCAATAAACAGAACAAGGGAAGTCTGTCCTTGCAGAAAATAGAATTGTAAATCAATGAGGGAGTGATTAAGTGCAGAAGAAATAGTAGGGTTTGCACTAACCATGGAAGTTCAGTAGCACACTCTCCTGTCTCAAACACAACTGGGGTTTAGGTAAACAATATCTGGCATAATGCCATGCATAAAAATGGCAAGTCAGGTTCAAAACACTCACAGAGCAGCCAAACTTCATTTTACAACAGGAAAAGTCAAGGCACAGTAATGGAGAAATTATTCTCAAGGAATTGCTGTGTCACATAGGTCAGAGAGGTCTTGTTTTTAACTTAGCACGTTTTGCTAGTCTCTAAATAGACCAATGGGATGCCTTAGTACAGTGAATCCTTTCAAAGTCTTAGTGAGGTCTAGTCAAAGACCTTGGACAAAAACCAGGGACTCAAAAAGGCAGCTCTGCATCCAGCAGTGTGACTGAGGAAGAACTAGCAGACATAGAGCAAGATGGACCGGGATATCTGTCCATGCCAAGAACAAAATATAGTTCATTCTGAGCTGGGTTTGGTACTTCCGTAGCATTTGGATGTGTAGTTTCAGTAGAGAGCTGTCTGGGAAAGGTTTGTGAAATGCTGGGTGTATGTGGTGCACGTGACCTCAGCACATTTAGCAGGGAGTTCACTCCTGTTTCCCGTGGAATGCCGTGTGGGCAGGACTGGAGCAGAACTGAACTTCACAGAAAATACCAACGTGTCCTCTGCAGTAAGAGGTGGCTCTACACGTGTCTGTCTCTGACAGCTAAAGTGTTGGTAGGTTTTTGCTTTGGCTTTCATTCTGGGTGCAAACCCTATTGTGAAAAGTCACCATGAGGGAGAAGAGTCAGCTCAGGATGTGTAATTTGTGAATACATCTGAGAAATAAGGAATGCCACTACAATGGAGAGAGAAAATGAAGGGTAGAGCAATGATGATACGAAAGAAAATATCTTTCCTTACCCAGACCTGATGTCGTATTCTCTCAGGATACAGGAAAGAGCTGGGGAAATGCAAAATAACTGTAACTACGAGGGCTTGAGAAGTCCCTAAGGACGACTGCAAATAGATTTGTGTGATTAGTCGTGCTCCATGTTCGGTTCAGCGTCAGGTTTAGTCCAAGGCTGAGGTCAGTAAATGAAAGGTGAGGAAGAGAGTGAGTGGAGAAGGCAAAAGCTGTCAGAGGAGCAGCTTTAGCTGAGAGTGGGGAGCGGGTGGAACAGCCCTGAGGATGGCAGTGGGGATGGAGCACAAACAGCTCCAGCTCTGCCACCTGCCCTCTTGTGACACCGCCTAAATGTTCTTTGGGATTTTTCCTCTTGGTGGAGTGACATCTGTCTAATGCTAACCAGGAAATTAAGGACACACCTTTTATCAGAGTCCTTCTGAAAGTAAGCTACCCTTTCCATCATTTCCATGTTCTCTCCCCTTGGAAAAGGAGCATATTAAGAATGCAAAGGAACACAAACGTATTAGCAAAATATTGACAAGGAATAGGGAAACATTTCAGATATATTGTCTTACTTTTTTTCACTGGAAAGCATTGCTTATTCCGCAATAAATCTCCATTATTACTTTTTCTAAGCTTCATTGCTAACCAATGACAAAAAATTTGTCTTATATGTCCCAGCATTACACATTCCATTGACACAGGGAGTGAGTGGCATTATCTGGAAAGGAGAGCTCACCGTCTAGGTGATTTCAGCCAATCGGAGATGATGATATTGTATTACCAGTTTCATAATATAAATGAAAAAGATGGCCTTCATTTTGATGAAAGCTGTAAAGTAGCTATTGTGCTTGTTTTGTATTGCAAGGCCCAAATGTATTATTTATGCAATTTTCCTTTTGAAAGGAAAAACCGAAAGAGACTATTTCATTTTACAGTATTCAGTCAGAGCTATTGTCTCATGAATGTGAACATTCCTGCATTTTATCAGCTCCGAATGTGGAAGGCAACTCACAGATCACACATAGAAAGGATTTTTCAAAGTTTGAAAACTGCTTTTTAAAAAAGCTAGACCCTAATGACTCGAGATATTATTTGTGCGTGCGTGTAGGCTGAATCAACACTTGGCCTATCAGAGTGTACACAGAGCAGCGTCTTTTTCAAGGTCTTAAACAGCTTTGATTGAATCTCCGTGTACGTTAAATTGATAATGCGAGCAGCCTGTAATACACAATATTCATAACAACAGAATACATCTTCATTTGTAAATCCACACTTTTATGCCAAGTCAGCATCTATTCAGGGATCTCTGAGCCACTTATCAACGTGACAGCAGCCGGGTGTTCTGCTCTGTTACGATAAATACCGCCGCCGTTTCGAAGGTGGGGAAACTGAGGCAGGCGAGCGTGACGCCGCCTGCCTGGGGGCGCTTGGCCAGCGCCCGTAGCGTGGGAGGGCTGCTGGCTTCGGCCCCTTGGGCAGCCGGTGACACGTGGGGGCTTTCCCCGGGGCTGGTGACACTCGTGGCTATGGAGAAAACACTTCTTGTAGAGAGATGTTGAGATTTTTGCCTGTCCGTGACACCAGCAGAAATTAGATGTTTGCCCTTGAACGCCCATACAAAAAGGGTGGTTGCTCTTTGGTAGAGAGACACATTAAAACTTAAATTGAAATTCAGCCTCTTCCCCTACGTACCTAATTAAAGGCTTACTTCTCAGATACATTTTTCTTGCCTGCCTTTTTTTTTTTCTTCCCCTTAAAAACCCCTACTTTTAGTGCAATGCTTCTGAAACTTGCTGGCAAAAAACCCCCTCAATGTTCTCATTCAACTTTTGCTGGACCCAGTATATTTCTCAATGCTCTTTCTTATTTTCTGGGATAGTGTACAAATTCATATATACAACATATATATTTAAATGTTAGTTCACCTGTTGCTCTCTCTTGAAATAAATAAATTAGTGGAACCATTCATACTTGCAATGAAGTCAGACAATTAATTTCTGATAGGGTTTCACAGTGAGTGTCATTCCCGAAAGTTAAATAAAGGTTATTACATTGTAATAACAAACCAGAAATTTGGTTTTCATTTACTGTTTTCATGTACCCATAGATACTGTCTTTGGGATGACCTAATCCTGGTCTTCCAGTACCTGAAGGGAGCGTACAAGAAACATGAGAGAGTTTATTTACAAGGTCACGTAATGGCAGGTCCAGGGGCAATGGCCACAAACTGAAAGAGGGCAGGGTTAGATTGGATATTGGGAAGAAATTCTTTACTGTGAGGATGCTGAGGCCCTGGCACAGGTGCCCAGAGCAGCTGGGGCTGCCCCATCCCTGGCAGTGCCCCAGGCCGGGCTGGAGGGGGCTCTGACCAGCCTGGGACAGTGGGAGGTGTCCCTGCCATGGCAGGGGGGTTGGAACGAGATGTTCTTTAAGGTCCCTTCCAACCCAAACCGTTCTGTGGTTCTCCAGTTCTGTGATACTCCTCAGTGCCAGGGTAAGAAATGATTTCTGTGGATGTTCCTGGCCAAAGTCCGTGAATATAACCAAACCCGAGTGCGTGGTAGATTTTATTTCTGCTGGATGTTCTGCTGTTCAGAATGAAAGTCCCTGTGTCCATTTGTGTTAGGAGACACCAACAGTAGCAACATTGCAATCTTTGCCACACGTGCAAGTCCCACCGCCCATTATTTTCTTCTCTACATTCCCAGAATATTTGGCTTCCCGGGAGGGTAAGCTGCTGTGCTGTACTTAGAAATACTTAAGGGGCTGTACCCATAACATACAATAACCATACTTAAGGGATAACATATGCAATAACAAAAATTAAATAAAACAACATTACACTGAAATATGGGGTTAATTCTGTGCAGATCTGGTACAGACATGAAAATGAATACTTGTCATGTAATCAAATGGAAAAAATAATGTAGAAGAAAAATTCTGGTTCACTGATTGTAGTTGTGCTAATGTGAGATTACAGTTATCTGTCAGCTCTAAGTACTGGCACTCAATACTCCGGATACTTACTTCTCTTAACTGTCTCAGTTCGTATTTAAAGCTTGCTTTTGGTGACATTCTTGCCATGGGAATTCACTTGCTCATATCCTCAAAGTGAACACAGTGAGTGATAATGCAGTGAATCTGATCTTTTTAGAAGTTCAGATAAATGCATACCTGTTTTTTTCTTATGATTCACCTTAATTCATCTATTAGTGACAGCATAAAGAAATGTGCTGTTTCCATGCCTCTGTCTCAAGCAATGATTGGAAATAAAAGATGTAGGAACTGGAATTATCCTGATTGAACAGCCTTTCCTAAATTGCGGTGTGTTTTAATCACATTAGTTGTATTTTCATCCCCTGAATTAAAGAAATCAAATATTTTGCTTTTGTCACAGGTATTTCTGGCCATTTCAATGGGTAGTGTGCCACTGAAACAATCACAAGTCTTTTACTTTGGGTGCTCGATAAAAAGATATACTGGAAAATGAAATTGTTGGCATACAGAGTAAATTGCTGTGGACTAGCAATTTAGCAACAGATTTGGGCAACAGGTATTGCTCTCTTGCCAACATTCCTGTCATTGTCTGAAGCAGATGGCTTCAATTTTATACACAGTTTTTCAGTCTGTAAAAGAGAGATCATATATTTATTCATCAAAGCAAAACAAAAAAAAAAGCCCACCACACAACTTTTTCTGTGCCTGGGCAGTGAAATAGGCTTGGAAGAAAATATTGTTTTATTTGGAAAATAAGTCTCTATTATGCATTTGAATATGAAAGCTAGAACTGCCTAAAAAATGAGGATAGGTTTCTTCTCATAAAATGTCTTTTCCTTCATATAGAAAAATGTAGCAAGGAACACAGAATTCTTCTTAATCAGACTTTCAGCTATTAATGGTTTAGTTTGGGAAACAGATTAATTTAATACCAAACTGCGATCAGTAAAAGTTTTGATGCTGCCCCATCTGGGTTGTGTGCCATTTGCCAATATGGAAAGCTGTCCCCTTTTCTCCTATTTTTTTTTTTTTTTTTTAATTCTTCATGTATTTCTTCTGAGGTGCTCAAATTTCCAATTCTGCCTTTCCCCCCCGCCCCTCGCACTTCTCCATCTGCACACCTCTGATAATACAAACTAGAATAAGAGAGCAGAATGGGAGCATGTTTTGTGTTCTGAATAGCCTGCCCTGAAAAGGTGAGCAGGTGTCAGAGCCTGCCGGAGGGGGCTGCGCTCTGCGGGGCTGGAGAGCTCTGCAGGGGCAGTGCTGGGGGGCCTGGAGGGCTCTGCAGGGGCAGTGCTGGGGGGCTGGAGAGCTCTGCAGGGGCAGTGCGGGGGGGCTGGAGAGCTCTGCAGGGGCAGTGCTGGGGGGGCTGGAGGGCTCTGCAGGAGCGCAAACCTTCAGGGGGGAATGCTAAAAGAACCCTCAGTATCTACACTGTAAAAACTCTTGCAAAAAGCCAATGCCCCAGATGGATTTGGAGGCTCTGGTTTAAGATATGTTGTTCATCATTGTATGACAATGCCAAACACGGGTTGAAGAAGTGTGGAATCCAGTCTTTCTGTCTTTGATAAGAAAGAAATTCCTTCCACTGGAACTAAACCCTGACAAAGACCTGCGTAATAAATTCTAGATGCAATGACAGAGCCACCTCTTCTTGGGAAGTTCTATATTACCTAAGACCTGGCAGCAGCTTGGCTGCAGACGTACTGTGGCTTCTCTGCGAGGGTAACTCTGACTTCCCAGTGAGGAAGTTTGCTTCCTTCACACCTGGTCTTGTGTGCTATTAAACCATCACAGCAGCTGCTGAATTATTTATCTTTTTCCAGAGGACAAAACTAGTATTCCAACCGGCACCCCTCTTGCCCAAGAGGAAAAAGCAGTTTGAAGGAGAGAATGCATTACCAAATCTGCAGTACAAAAGTTTACATCATTAAGCATTTAGGGTTTACATAGAGAGCAGTGGCACGCAACAGCAGGCACGTCCCTAAGCGATTTTTCTGCAATCAGAATTTCATTCATTATCCAATTTTCATGCGAGTCCCCTGGCATTTGAAATATGGTTCAAGGTAGGTTTCCCAAGGGCTCTCCCCCTCCCACAATAACTGATTTGCAGTGCCCAAAGACAGATCTAAATATCTTTGGCTCAAATTACTTAAGGCCTGTAGAGCAGGATCCTCTGTCATCCTCATCACATCTCGCACCTACAGAACAGGTAACAGATTAATATCTGGTCTGCAAATATTTCATCAGTGTCTCCAGCTAAGGCACCTTGCATTATTTTATCTGGGGGCAGCAGTGGAAAAACAGGAGCAGATGAATGAAAATGTGTTTGCACTCTACAGGAGAACGAGGGTGTGGATGGCAAAGAGAAGGGAAGGGGAAATGAGAGAAGGTTTCTTTTGGTATTACAGGAAAAGGAACAGAGCTGGTCCTGGCAAAGTTCTCTGCTCTGATTACGTATCCACTTTTATTCAATCACTGGGTTGCTCTGTGTCTGACACTTGGTCAATAGTGCAATCTACCACTGATCAGAATAAAACAGCCATCCTAGAATACCTTGGAATTTCATTAGTTTCTTTTCAATGTTGTCTCTATAACTAGGTGATTACTTGGAAACACAAACTTACAGCGTGGTTCTGTGCTTTTTCACATTAAGAGCCTGAGACTCTAAACAGTGATGCAAAATCCTTTTCGTCAGAAACACTGCTCTTAAATGATTTCCCTTTTTTTAAAAAAAAAAAAAGAAAAAGTCGTAATACAATCAAAGCCACAGGGATTCCTCTTCTCAACATTATGCCTGCTCTTCCCAAGTTCAGAAACTTTGGAGTCTATACTTGGGTTATCATCTAAGTAACCTCTTAGTCTAAATCCAGTTTCAAAAGCTTTTTTAAAAAAACCCATGTTTTTTTTTTCTTACTCTGTGATTCCTGTAGATGTGTCAATTAATATATAATTCCTTACAAGAGCTCCTATGACAAGCTGGCTGTAATTCTTCTGGGCCTCTCTTTCAATATCAGTTTCATAATTTTGAAGTAAATGGAAACAAACCAGGAGAATGACTGCTGCTTACATCCATGGGAATTAGACACTCTGTAGTTGTCCATTGCTGACGGCGATACAGGCACCTTCAAAATTTGCTCTTTGGCTTTAAAGGAACGGTGGACACCACATTTTCACTTGTGCTGGCTATTTGGTAGTAGCTTTGTGCTGTTTTAATCTACTGGCACTTCCTACAGAACCATGACTAAGAAGACAGTGGTTGTCACATGGTGATGACGATTGTGAAAAGCTGCTCTCTGTTCCCACGATAACTGAGCCAGAATGTTCCATTAATTCTTTCAGGGTGGTTTTTTTTTTTTTTTTTCCATGGCTACTTCCTTTTTCTGGTACCTTTTAGCTCGATGTCTGACCTTGCCTGCATCGTGCTCTTGCTGATGCACGGAGTCCCCACTGGCAGCCTCCAACAGGAAGGGTTTTCCAAGGTGAGGTGAAAACAGCAGGCTGTGCCTGGAAGCTGATCCAGGGCAAGGGAGTGGCCCTGCTTTGAAAGGTTGTCTGAAAGGGCATGTTTGCACCCAACTCTGAGATCGAATCCAAAGTAAACCTGATTTCTCTCTAGGAAAAGGCTAAGGCAATCCTGTCAAGCCCTCTCTAGTTTAATGTAATCTGTAAGCATCTTTCTTAAAGTGGCTCTGTCTACTGAATCACCCCTCCTCTATCTTAGCTGTCCCTTAGGACAAAAACAAGGGTCACCTTTGGCTCAGCCTATTCCCCAGGCTGAGCCAGGTGATTTGACTGCAAAATAACATCTAAGGACCATCCAGCAATCCCCTGAGATAATCCTCTCCTGTTACACCCTCAAAGCCTATTGTGACATGAATGTATGCATTGTGTAACCTATCCAGTCCTCATCCTGCATTTTTTCTTCCATAGCATAATTTCATCCTTAATTTTTGGAGCACTGTTTGCTCCCCTGTTTTATTTGTTTCTTGTTCAACAGCCCTTAATTCTATTTCACTATTGTCTCAGAATTCCTACTCAGCCTCTGATGTGCTCATAGCCTGCAATTTCCTTAGCTTCTCTCTTTGTCATAGCCTTACCTTTCATTTTCCTAGTCTTCTTCATGGGCCAGAGGAGCTTTTATCTCCCCAGTTTTTGCCTGTAGAATAAATCTCTTACGAAGTCTTTTCTAGTTTCTTCCTCATTTGCTCCTTTAATCCATTTAGCTGTTCCAGTTTCCATCTGCATGTCTTTCCTCAGCAGACTCCTTGTCTGGGTGCTTCCTTCAATACCCACCTGCCTTTCCCAGCTCTGCCTTCCACGTTTTGTGTGTTTGTCTGCATTTCTGCCCTCTAACAACTCATTAATCTCCAATAACTTGAAACTGGAAAGACGTGGAACAAAGACTTAGAGAACTGCTTAAAACACGGGTGATGACATGGACATCTCAGTGGCTCATCTCCAAGTGTGATTGAGGCCTGTCAAGCTGCAGAAGCTGTAGTATCCTTCTTCATCAACAGATGCAGAAAGTCCAGGCACCAAAATGAAAAGAAGTAGGGAGGAAGGGCAGTGACCTTTAAAATCTATTTTGGGTTGTTTATTTGTTTGGGGGCTTGGTCTTTTACCACTGTCTCATTAAAATATATTGAAATTAAAATACAAATGACAAAAAGGCATCTAGTTAATTGCAAGATCAGATTAATCTCTCTCTTTAGGTGAGTTCTTCTGGCACCAGCGTGCTGGAAGAGGATTGACGCGGGGTCGGTGCTTGGTCTGCAGTGCAGCTGTTCCGTTGTGTCCGTCAGCTGTAACACGCTGCCCGCTTTGCTCCTCGTGCTGTTTACAAAATGCAGCAACAGAGCATCTTTTGTCCTTGCCTGCAGATGCAGCTGTTCAAGCAGATTTTTTTTTTCTTTTCTTTTTCTTTGGATGTGAATTCAATAACTGTGATATGGCCTTGATGTGCACAGCTACCCCCCTAACTATGTAAAAATAAGAAGGAAGCTAACCCCAAACACTTCCTGAGTATGTGGAGGTAACATTATTCTGCTGTGTAATCTATCAATGGATTTGTTCTTCCACCATCCCGTAGCATCTAAAAGCCTGCGATTTATAATGAACAGTATCTTACCTGAGCCTGCCTCTAACCTTCACCTTGTGGAGGGATGAATTTTGATAAGTTGGCATCCCCTTGCATCCTATTTGTTTAGCGAAGTCAGTCCTAGCTTTGCCTGAAAAGAATCTTGCATAAAGACTGAAATGTGGTGTGGGTTAAAACAAATCGCCCTTCCATGGACTGGTCCCCTGCACATTTCTCACATAGAACTCAGGATGTTTTATCCAGACATCAGGATGGAAAATGCAGGTAGGAGTTTGATGAGGACCTTAGGGGTGATGGGGACTGCAGTAGGATGGGTTTGCTGCAGGAACAGCGGAGAGCACGGCAGCGTGCGCGAGTTAAAGGGCAGGTGTGGAGCCCAGTGCCACGAGTTCATCCTTTCATGATTTGCTTGAGGCAGCTTCAGATGAAACAGCAGAAAGCTCTGCCTTTGTTCCTGGTTCCAAGGGTGGTTCAAGTCATCGGTCAGCCCAAGTCTGTAAATATACATATGCCTGTGCTCATTTAACCTCTTTAACTGCTTCACTCTTGAAAGCACCTATATTGATTATGATTTGTTCCTTCTCTAAGAGCAGGTTTGTGCAGCTCTAACTAAGAAATGTTGTTTTAAATGTGAATGGTGACATTGGAATTGGCTTTTTTTCCTTTTTGCTATTTTTTCTTTTAGTAAACCACTGCATAGCAACACATTTGTGCAGAAATATGCCACTATTACAGGTATTAAATGAAAATAAGTTGATGTTACTATCAAGCTAATGGACAAACCAATTACTATGTTGCCTACAAAAATTACATGTCATAAAGAAACAGAAGAGTGAACTATGTATTTTGCCTCACTGTCATTTCTGCACTGAACCAATGTGTTTTCTTTGGACTGCAAATAGCGTAGCTGTTATTTTGTAAATTTTCCTACTACATTGCATTTATTTCATTTTTTATGTTTAATTTTTGCTTAATTTTCTATCAAGAGCAAATCTGAATTACCAATATCTGTAGCAAGAAACTGCTGCAGTTTGAAAATTGGTGGTGTCTTTTGGTTCTGATAAAACTGTGAGATAACACCTTTTCTGTGGGTGAGCTTATGGTTATATGTATGGTGAGGATCTTCTGAGAAATGGCTTTCATGTCTTTTCAATAGATTTATTACTTTTTTTTATTATGGTGGCATTTTCCTCTCTTTGGTGCTGGTAGTGATTTCACAAAAGCTAAATAAAAACAAAAAAAATGTGTAAATATTAGCCTTTGCTGAAGTTTATAGACTGAATCTAAAGTAAATGCTGGTGTTATAAAAAAAAATAAAAATATAAGGTTTGATCTTTAAAGATAAGACAGGCACTTCACCTATAGCTCTTTCAACAGAGGACTGTGATGAGATGATCCAGAGCTATCAACTTATAGTGGTAAGGTGTTATTTATGGGGAGTATTTTGCAATTTGCAAGGTCTGTTTGACTGCAGGAAGACTACAAGGAAATACCTAATTGCTGATAAGGTTATTTTTTAAGGAGTGGAGTTAGATATGACTTTAGATTATTGTTTGATTTCTTTGAGATTGGTCAATCTAATACTATTTACTTCTAATGAAATTTAGCCAAGTTTATGAAGATAAATAAATGTTTTTCAAATGCTAAAATGTGAAAGGAAGTACTGCTACACAATGAAAGACGTGGAACAAAGACTTAGAGAAAAAAAAAAAAAAAATTCTTGTAGGCAGGTGATTGTTCAACACATGGAGCTATGCAAAAGCTCACTCTACAGAAATTCAAAATATTATTGGCTGGAATTTAACTCCAGACTTCAGGGCAGGTGTGTAGGTTTTAAACTACTTCAGTAAAGAAAAACCAAGTCTTCAATAAAAGAAATCCAGTAACAACCTTAGTAGCTAGCATAAGAAAATGAATGCTAATATTTCAGCTGCATCCCCCCTACTTCAGTAGCAAACCCCCCAAAACCGTATCTGAAGAACCCAACTTCTTAAAAACTGTTTTAGCTCTTGAATACTCTGCTTTATGCAAGGGTTATCAAAATGTCACAGTGCAGGGGCTGTACAATGACCTGCCCAGCTTTGAGGAATGTGCAATGTATTTTTCGCTGAAGCTGGAACAGATGAGGTATCAGGGAAACCTCCTCCAGTAAATGCCCCCCTTCAGTCCCCTGAGAGAGGAACAGCGTGGTAAAAAATCAGGGTGAAATATTTTATCATACACAACAGCTGATGCTGGACAAGTAATAGAGTAGGAAAATATGTTACGTTGCAACCCTGTTGGAAAGTTTAAAATTTAGCTGAGTTCACTTTCCTCTCCTCTTTCCCTTGATCAAAGATGCTGTTATAAATTGAGATATATGAACCAAGACATCAATTTGATAGCTCCTTTTTTTCCCTTTCTCTCCCAGCTAATAGATATTAAATTTTGTGTTGAGCATTCAAAGTTGTTCTCAGCCGTGAGCCGAGAGGCCTTCCCTCCATAGTGGGGTCAACTGGTTTCAAATGCACAGAAGGGAGGAAATATACAGTATTTTCCCCTGCCTTTGTGGGGCTCTCAAACTATTTTACCTCTTTAGAGTCAAGAGTAGAAAGTCTGTAAAGAAATGAATTATTAATCTCCGATTGTTATTGGCAACAGAATCTCTTTACTGAAGGAGTAGCATTTCTTCCATGATTTTGGGTGTTTTCTTCCTTATATCAAATTCTGACCCTTTGGTAAGGTGTCTTCTTTTGACTCACAGATTTGCTGGCTTTCATAAATACACTCCCTTTACTTTTAATCGGTGCAAGAGTTCAGTTTGGGGAGCTTGGTGGTCAGGTTATAATCAAAACTACATCTAACAGAGTGCTGGCAAAATAAACTGAAGCAAAAAATCCAGTATGCAGAAAAATGTGCCTTCTGGATGAATATGGATGGAGCTGTAGTTTTAAAAATGTTGTTCCTGCCCCATTTGCACAAATCTCCACGTGTCACGGAAGCGAGGGATGATGGAAGAGGCGGTAGCCAAGTGTTACAGATGCTTTCTGCTTGCTCTAGAAAAGTTACAGCAGCGTTGTAGGATACTCCCTTTGACCTGTCTTGTTGGCTGGTATTAAAATTCTGTGTAAAAGTGCAGATGGTTTCATACTGAGTCATTAGAGTGTGTGAGACTAGCTCTGGAAATGAAGGAGAAGACAAGGGCTTATCAGGAGGACCTCTGAAGTTGTCCAGAATGAGAAGAAATTCAGACTCTTTTAGAAAAAAAAAAAAAAAATTCTTTGCATAATCTGTGTCCCCTTATTCAGTCTATACGAGCTGTAGCTGGAAGCTGTATGGGAAAACAGCTTGCTTATAAATAGAGAATTAGAGTCCTGTGCCATTTATGTCCCAACACCAGTCATTTCCCGGCATTGATAGTTTGAGATGTAAACCAAGTTTCTGCCAAATCTGCCACATGTGATGAACCAAGGTGCAATTTAAATGTTAGCCTCGAAGTTAACTGTGATCCAGTGACCGTGATCGTGACCGATATGATTGTGAAATCATGGTTAGTTATTGTCCGCATATTCATGAATGGAAAATCATACTTTGCAGTACCAGAGCACAGAAAAAACAGCGTTTTCAATGGTCCTTGGAAGATTTTGGGAAGGGGAAGAGTATGAACTCAGAGTCCTCTAAATCAGAGTCTTAAGCAATCTTCTTGATAATTCTTCCCTTCCCTGGCTAAGGTGAAAGAAATGGGCTGAGACTTAATGTGAGAACAACTCCAAAGCTGGTGAGCAGATCAGGTCCAGAGGCACAGGGCAGTGTTTTCCAATCCCAGAGAAAGTGTGGTGGGATCATTAGACAAAATACAGTCCAAACATCCTTCCCGAGAGAGCCAGGAAGTGCCTCGGGCCCTCTGGTTCCAAAGAGATTCAGTGGTGAAAAATGGCAGAGGAGGATGGGTTTCAGAGGTGCTGAATTCTCATGAAAGAGAAATGGCAGAGGAGGATGGGTTTCAGAGGTGCTGAATTCTCATGAAAGAGTCTGGGGATTTTGGAGGAGCGCCGTGTCAGGCGAGGGAGCGCTGTTTCCCACACAGGAGTCACCACCAAAGCAATTCCCATCACAGAAAAATGACATTCTTGCTTCCCTCATGGAGGAAAATGCTTTCTTGTCTCTATCCCTGCTTTTCAAAAAGCATTGAAGTTTATGCCAATGCACATCTCTCCCTCTGAACTCCAGACGAGTTATTTATTTTCCCTCAACAAATGAAGGAGCACATGACATCCATATTTACCAGACAGATGCCGTGTCAAAGCCAGTGTTTGCATTTATTGTTGCTATTTGGCTCATCTCTGAGAGTGTCCAAGATCTTGCCAGGTGCTTCAATCCATGCACCAAAACTCTTTGCTCTATAGCCTTTCACATTCACACAAAATGCATCAATTGTGACAATTAATATTTCATTAAGTGTAAATACGGCAGTATTTGATTAATTTAAGTGTAAATGGAGTTATCAGAACATGTTTTATTTTATCTATGGTATTACCCGAATATATCTAACCTAAAAACAACGCCCAAAAGAATTTTCCTGGAAATCTCAACCACAGGATGTTCATGTGTTCCACTGTCCTAACAAATATTGGAGCACTGATTTAAGAGGGTTGGCCTACAGAACAGATAGTAATGCTTTAGTAATCACTATATTTAGTGAAAGTATTACTTTTTTCTTTCTTTCCTTCACTCTCTCAGTTTCAAGAGATTGATTTCCTCTTGAACAGATGTTTTTGTCCCATTGTAATATATGAGGTAGTGTTTTAAAAGGCCCAACATTTTAAGATATATTAATTTCATGTTTACATTTTACACACATCTGGGTGAGAGCACTATAGCTGTCACTCATTACTGCATGTTTTGCTCCTCAGCAAAAATAAGGAATAGCAGGAATATAGCCAAATAACATCTAATTGCATGATAAATTTTGCTGGATATTCAGTTTGTGTTCTGAGAGTTTCACTGACTATTGCTACATATCTCACTCATACACTACTTTAAAGACTATTTTACAATTTTTTAAATACTACTTTAAAAAGTACTTTTAAAAATACTGCTACTATTGAATAATCTCAATCCCCCTACAGTGAATAGAAAGAGGAACTGGTAGAGTCCAAATGTTACTCTACTGAAAAATATTTTACACCATCTTTTGTGAACACTGTCAAATTTCCAGTGCTTTTTCGAGGATTTGCTCCTCCACTCCTGCTCAGCACTGGTGCTTTCTTCCCACTGCTTTTCCTCATGTATTAGGGTACAGCCAGGGACAGCGATATGACATATTGCAGATAACATCCTAACATATTAAATAAGGATGTTCAAACATAGTGACAGATCCCGTTGTATGATGATACATCAGGGCAGCTTAAAGATAAGAATTTTAATATATTCTATTATAGAATCACTTAAGCTGACTAAGTGATAGCTGTGGGGGGAATGGAACAGCTTGTAGCTTCCGGAAAGGGTTAAGAGACCAGCGATGGGAAAGAAATACCTGGGTGCTGTAGGGAGACAGACACAGGAGCAACCAGAATAAAGCTGTGACAGAAAAAATCTGTGAGTACACCGTCCCCAATCCACGCTCCACCATCCCCCCAGGATCCTTCGGGGCTGATGAGGGAGCTGGCATGGGAAGCGTCCCCTGCGGATTTATTGTGCCCAGCCCAAGGGGTGTGACCTGCAAGGACAGTCAGGTACCGCAGAACCGAACGGAGCATCTGCTGTAGGAGTCACAGCCATACAAAAGCTGGGCTTGACTGAAGGCCCTTTTCCAACCTTAATGATTCTATGAAAGGTGTAGTAAGCTCATTTCATGTCTAATTTTTGAGAACACTATCAACTGTTTTAAAATCTTTTTTTCAGCTGCAAAGTATTTTTCCATGTTAAGTTAAATTTTAGACCCAGAGAAAGCATCCACCAGAAATTTGATTTCCAGGCTAAGAAAATCTATTTCAGAATGAATCATTAAATACACCTGAAGATTTTAAGCATGTGAAGGGCATTTCCTTTCATATTAGGAAAGGGTTACCTTTCTCTTCATAACAAAGATAATATGCTTTCACTTAGATCTGCAAGCCACTTTGGTTAATGTATTTTAAGGGAGAAAAGTATTTACTTCTATGATACTTGAAAAGAAAAATAGTGTTGTATTTGAATTATATGGAATAAAGGAAGAGACAGTTTCATCATTGAGGACACATAACTTAATTCAGAGATATTACACCAGTGTCGAATTTGGCTCTAAGCACTGAAAGCACCATGATAATTGTATTTATATTTGGCTTCCATATATACTTAAGTCTGGCAAGTGTACTTGTGGGCACCTGTTTGACGCAGAGATTTATGGAGAATGCCAACATTTGGTCTTGATATTTAAAAACAATTTGTTAATTGTCAAGAAAAGTAAACTGTTAACATCTTTATTTACTGATGAGACAACACGTCAGTGCTGGAACCTATTCAAAATGGACAGCCACTTATTAGTCTCTAAAGCATTGAAGTTTTTAAACTGCAGCTTCTCTTTTTTTTTTTTTTTTCCATCTAAGTTTTGATTTTGCTTATGAACAGTCCTTAAGTAGATGTTTAATTTTACCAAAGGGTTACATAGTTCTCTGTCTATTAAATGTTATACACAGCTTGTGCCAGAGGGAGATTTTGGACACCAAGAAATGCAAAATAAACCCTTTCTGATTTACTGTTCCCTTCCCTCCGCTCTGTTTTCTCCCAGATCATGTCCTAGCGCATCCCAAAGCTGTGGCTTTCAAAGTTACAGAATTTACGGGTGTGGTTGTAAGTACGTGTGGCGGTGCTGGGATTATTTCCAAATCTGAAACTGCAGAAGCAGGCACGTGCTGGGCAGGGCTGTGTCAGCAGGCACAGGGGGTTTTGAGGGAAGAGCGCGCTGATGGACTGGGTGGAGGAGCAGCTTTCACACAGCTCTCCAGGCACCTGGGGGAAGGCACTTCCCGGGAAATCAGCCTTCCACCCACGTGAGTGCAGCTTTGAGCCGCTTCCCGAGCCGCTGGTGAGAAGCTGCCGCAGGGCAGGGTGGGTTTGGTGACCTCTGGATACGCAGCTCAGTGCGGTGGTGACCTGGCGCTCCGGGGCAGGCGTTGGGACGCGGGTCAGTCTGCGGGAACAAGCTGTGACCGCAGCGGTGCCGGTGACCGCTGTGGGCCTGGCTCATGGAAAGGTCACCGCGTGTGCACCTGCCCGGCCCGAAATGAGGAGCTGACTGTGAAAATCCCCGTATTCCAGCAGCCTGGGTCCTTCTCCAGCTCAGCTCCTCATGTGCTCCCTCTGAAGTTATTGCCCATCTCTCCCCCGTCTTGTCCTTCCATTTGCAGTGCATGTTATTTTTGTCACTGTCTTCTTGCTCCTTCCTTGGATAAAGAATGCCAAAGAAAATTGGTTTCTACATGATACTACTTTGCATATATTTAATGTGCATTACCAGGAGCAAGGGAAAGAACGAATATGAGCCCCAAGTGTGACTCTGGTTTA
>VZTX01013546.1:99381-160997 GCA_013400915.1 Pardalotus punctatus
AAGAAAATGTAGCTGGTTAAGAGGCCATAAGCAGTTTTAAAATGCCTTCTTGCAGGTCTGCATGAACTTCGTGATTTTGAATGCTGAGTAAGAAGATATTCCCCCTGTGAATGTGATTGAGGTAGCCATTAAGCTTAAAGTTCAGGGTTTAAATAGAGGACCTTTGTATAATGTTTTCTGGAAAATGGATACTCTCTGCAAAGTGCTGGTTTGAAATACAGGGAAGATAATGACCCATGCATATCCATGTTGGAAAAGGGACTGGGGTTTACAGGCTGTGGGTGAGTCCCTTCCTCCCAAATGCTGCTCGAGGTGCTGTAACATCAATCTCCTCGTTGAAGGACAAAAAGCAGCGTCTGTTTTACAGTGTCTGCAGGAGACGAGTCTGTGTTTTCTGCTGGCATCCTCTGCATCAAACAGCTGGGGGTGAGTGTAAGGAGAGGTCTCCAAGACATTCCTGCTTCCAGTGCTGAGGAGCAGAAACAGGTTTTGTCGCTGGTGCGGGTTCTGCTGCGGGTCTGCCCCGTGCTTTGGGCGAGGAGAAGCAGCAGCAGGGGTTGCTGTAGCCCTGCTGAGCTCCAGGGCAGCTGGGAATGTGGCTCACACGGGCAGTGGGAAGCTGGGCTGGCACAGGGCACGGAATTGGGGTGCTGGGGGTGGCTGAGACAAAACTTTTTGAGAAGTGTGGTGTTTTACAGAGCATGGCATTACAGTAAGCAATCCCACAGTGCTTGGGCTCCCAAGGAACAGATTAAGGTCATGGCTACAAATTTAAATACTTTGATGGAAGCTATTGCCTGCTGGATGGGTTGATAAGGTATGCAGCTTAAAAAAAATCTTATTATGAAGATGAGATGCCATTATATCAGTTATTGTGGCCCAGGACTTGGTGTTTCAGACTGCAGCCTGGAAACGAATACCTTAAATCGTGGTATGACCCTCATGTACAGCAAATGCAGGTTGTAACCAGCTATGAGGTAGATGGTACACTTGCAGGGTCCAAAAAACCCCTAAAACTAGTAAAGTAGGATTTACATTAGCTTTTGTGCTATTTGGGGCTGCTGCTTCAAGGCACGAGACATCAAGTTTAAGGCTATTCCTTCTAAATTAGGTCTCATTTCATACCCCAGTAAGAATTTTCCTTAACTTTCTATTTTTGCTGCTCTCTGGGGAAACACTTTTTTTGTTTTGTTTATTCAAAATGTTTTCCTGAATACATGATTTATCCAAAGTCTTTTCATCCATGTTTTGAACAACACTTAAAAGTTAGTAAGAGCATTGTATCCCTTTAACACCGTCTTCTACCTTATTACAGATCTTCTCGAAAAGCAGTGTGACAGTGTGACTCTGCTGTAGAACATTCCCTTTACAGTGACCTTAGCCAGAGAGACACAAAGTCCTTCAGGCAGGGCAGGGGTGGGGAGTCCATCCTCGTGCTCCGAGCAGGGTCAGCGCTGAATTCAGACTGCTCACAGCACTGGGCTTTGCCCGGCTGGGCAAGGCTGAAAACCAAGGTTGAAAAATCAAGGCAGTAGAGCTGTAGAAGGCAGGAAGCCATTAGTACTGGTAATTGAGGACAAAAATATTTTACATTTTAGTGACTTAGCATGTTTAAGCTTAGCACAGGCTCATTCTTTTATCTCATGATGCTGTGCTAAAATCATCTTGGCAAAGCAGGTGGCCAAGAAGGGTGTCAGCAAAGAAGCAGCTGCAGTCGCATCCTCCAGTCTCAGAAGTGCCTTCCCTTCCTTGCTGAAGGGGCACAGGGGCAGTGCTGCGGTGCTGGAGGGACTCCCCCCTCGCTTTCTGGGGCCACAGCTTGCCCTGGGAGCTGGAGCTGAAGCCACCCCAGCACCCACACGCTCCGGCTTTTCCCTTCCTGTGGCACGGTGTTCCGTGGATTGCCCCATTAAAACACTTTTCTTTGTTAGGGAGTTCTCATTCCTCTTTAATTATGTCCTCCAGAGTGGCATTCAAGGATAGGTTATTTTCCTTCTTCGTAGAGGATGTGGAATACTTTTCCCAAGGCAGTTTTAACTTCCCCTTTCTTTTAGTAATCCTAGTGTTTTAAATTACTCCTTTAATCACCGTCTCAAAGTAATCACCATGCAATAACCTGTCCTGTGATTCTGACTCAGGAATAAGAACTTCCCCTTTTCTGTGGCTGAGGAGGTGGCTGAGAAATGACCATTTTGTGGCTTGCTTTAAAAACATTTTATTAATTTTGCTCTTTTTTTATTTCACCTACTTTTTAAGAGGATCTGAGTTGGAGGAGAGATAATGTTTTGTGGATGCATCAAATTTCCCTTCTTGTTTTAGGATTTTTGATTAACTCCTCAGTTTTAATGATTATCATCCTCTGCAGAATTCACTTCCATTAAGAACCATCTTTTCCAGATCTGATTAAACTCTCTTTCTTTAGCTCTTGTCGAGCCCTTTGTGATATGTGGAATCCAGCAGGGCTACAATTAACCAGCTCTGCTCCTCAGAGAGTACCTTGAAACCACCTTTTAAAAAAGCTATAGAAAAGAATTAAATGTGTGGTCTCCATCTCTGTGAAATGGCAATGCTTACGATAATAGATGCCACACTTTTCTAAGAATACGTGGGACAGCCTTTTTTTTTCTTTCCTACAGAACCAGTTCAGCATACTCTTTCCTGTGTGGGCTTCACTTTCATTCTTTTCTACTAACTTTTCTTTTATGGATCTCAAACAAAGAGAAATAGTTGATTGGGATGTTCTACATTTGTTCCTGGACTATGGTTTTTGTGCTGCCTCATTACAAGCTTTGGCATGCAAGAATCCCAGTACAACTGGTTCAGAAAATTTTAGCTACCTTGTGATTTCTTCCCACTTTTTCTGCAGCTTGCACTCACAGCTCTTTATTTCAATTTAGTAGATTTTAAGCTACATTCATAGGATGGCAGCTTTGTAGAATGTAGATGGTTCTGAAATGGGGGGTGAACATCTCTGTGAACAAGTCATGAAGGCAGAAAGTAAAAGTGGCTCTTGCAGATGACCATAACTCATTCCCACGGTATTCTCAACTGTCCTGAGGAAGCTGCTTGGCTCTTTGCCCCTGAACACCTTGGGAGTGTGTGACTGCTGGGAGCAGACACCTTCCTCACCTGAGAGACGGCTGCACCAGCTTTCTGGGGGGAGATCAAGACTTGCATTTGGCTCTGGAGATGTCAGGGAATTTGCCGGTAAACTTAGTTAATCACGGAACAGTTTTCAAAGTGCAGATGGGCCTGATTTTGATCTTTTTGATCTGAGCTATTCAAAGAAAGAAGCCTGGGTGTTTGCAGAGCACGTACTGAAGGAAGCTTGCCTACGGACTGAAACATCACAATGTGCAAAATAAAACCCTTTAGAAGGAAATGGGAATGCGCAGTGGAGTAGCTGGCACTAGCATGGGGTTGATGCTTCTGTCCTCTTCATCCTCTGGGTTTCACAAATGAAAAGTACC
The DNA here is from genome assembly GCA_013400915.1 of Pardalotus punctatus. Classification (NCBI taxonomy): domain Eukaryota; kingdom Metazoa; phylum Chordata; class Aves; order Passeriformes; family Pardalotidae; genus Pardalotus; species Pardalotus punctatus. The sequence goes on from VZTX01013546.1 coordinate 102,852, forward strand.
AGTCCTGAGTTAAAAGCTGACTGGTAATTTATGTATTGGTAACTACTACAGGTAAAGTGATTTCTGACACTGAAAAACCTCTTTCCCAACCATCTCTTGGTTTCGTCCCAGTTTACCGAGGCAAAACTGACTAAATCCCATGGTAAGAAAGCCAAGCAGGCCAAGCCTTTCAAATCTCAGAGCAGAGATCGTGTCTGAGAAGGTCTCTGGCTGCGGACCCCACCAGGCTCCATCTGCACGTGCACAGAAAGCAGCAGTGCTGGGGAGCACGGGGCAGTCCCTCATGCCCAAGTTTTCAGAAAAGGGACTGAGTTCACACCCTACTAGTCACTTGTGAAAAATCCCTCCCTTAAAAATAGGCGAGAAAACAAAATGGGCAAAGGAAGATATAAGGCCATACTGCTCACTGGAGTTCTTATGCAAAAAAAATTCTCCTCAATAATTTCTTATGTGCTATACTCTGTGTTTCAGTACTCCAGATACTCTCGGGGTAGGATCATACTCTTATGTGTATAACAAAAAGCTGGGAGAATGAATCCATTCCAGAAATGAAATTTGGTGGTTAATAGCTTCAAGCTTTGAAATTAGTAACTTTTAGAAGAAGCAGATGGCTAATAACGAAGCAAAATTTATATGTGATCACATGATGACATTTAATTTTTAGAAAATAGTTTCTTTTGCTGTCATTACGTATGTTTTCTGTGAAAAGCTATCTTGTGGCCACTGTGACTTTGAGCCAATACAGACTGACACTGGCACAACCCTGTGCTTTCCCTCCCATATCCTCACTCCTGTGCTGTCATTTCTGCACCAACATTTCCGAGGTTTAAGAAGTGAACTGGAGCTCAGAAACTGGGATGAGTTAAAATAACAGAAGAAAATATGAATTGAAAATACTCATTTCTAATGAGAGTTAAAGACCAGGTTCATCTCCCCTCCCTGGTCCCGTTCACAAGACCCTCTTTGTCTGCAGCTGCAAACACAGTGCGGGGTCAGGGAGCTGATGGGGCAGGTGGGACATGGAACCCGCAGTTCCCTTCCTGAAGGTCCTGTGGGCAGAAGACTCTGCAGCAATGACCTCATTGATATGCTGAGGCTCTGAGCCAAGATAAATTTCTTGGCAGTGTATGAGGTTTTGGGTTTGGTTTTTTTTTTGTCTTTGCTTTTTTTTTGTTTTTTTTTTTTGTTGTTGTTGCCTGTTCTGTTATGGGTTTTGTCTGGTGTTTATTGTTGTTTGGTTTTTAATTTTTTTTTTTTTTTAAGCAAATGACTGCCTTGAAAATTTTGGGTTAAAAGTTTGGTTTGCTTTCACTTAAATACAAAGTCCATTCATGCCTCTACCCCAAATTTTGTAGCTCCAAAGGAACCCCAAGGTTATGCATGCATGTCAAAAGTAAATAACTGAGCAGCAACGAAATAAGAGGGGTCAAGATATCCAAGTTGAGCAGACGTATTGCAGCAGTGACTGGGGAGGACAGCACATTAGTAAATTAGGCTTTTGCCAGATGTAAAAGCTGATCCTTTTTCAATTGGGTATCATCTGAAAGGTCAAGAAGTAATGAAGCATGGGCGCACAGATCCCCTATTGCCAAGTGTTGCTGCAAACTCCTCTCTCCTCACGCCCTGGCAGTTCCAAGACCCCGAACACAACAAAGCAGCGTCCTGGGGCTGGCCTGCCAATGGTCCAAAGAGTATTTATTCTGCCAGAAAGGACAGTGGGTGAAGCAGTAAAGAACGGGCATTTTGTACTGAATTCCTTGATTTAATGGTTTCAGTGTATTTACAATCTTCTGATATTTCACATTCCAGGGTTCTCCTGTGATGCATCTGAGAGCTGTTTATTCTTGAATAATTATCAAAAGATCAGAAGCCAAATACTCTTCTGATTTGCACCAGAACATATTAAGCTACCTCTGTTGATTTTTAGCTAATTTGGAGGCACTCCAAGTGCATACTGGTGTAACTGACAGGAGAATTTGGCCCTGTATCTCTACAAGAAATTATTTCCTAGATGGATAGGAGTCCTGGTACTAAGGTAAATGTGACAGAAAATCTGTGATTAGGTTGGATTGAATTCCACACTGGAAACCTTTTTTGTAAATACTATATATAAATACCAGAAAAATGCTGTTTGTTTTATATATCTGTGGATAAACACAATTTTATTAGAGCTACCAATATGTAATAAGGGAAGTAGCCGTTTTAAGTAACAGATGTCCTATAGCAGCCCCCACAAAACAGGGGAAGGAATAAAACAATCTTAAAATATTGTTGAAAAAGGAGTTCCACATGACCACTAAAAGTAGACCTGGTTTTCTTTTTCTGAGCACTTTAAACTTCTAGATCTTGGTTGCTCAAATTGTATTCCCTCTATTATTAAGAAAAATTCACTTTTTTCCTTAGGAGAATCCACTTTTTCAAATGGGCACACCACTTCTTGAATCAGAAAGCAGAGTTAGGACCACCTTTCCTAAGTATTTTATTCAAAGCTTATCATATGTGACAAAGTGGTTCTATGTCTATGTAGGTGCTTGTATTACACAGTCTAACTGTTCTTTCCTGGTTTTGAAACAAAAAAAATAAGCATTTCTGACATCCTCTTAAGCCACCAGTGAGTCAATAAATAATTGCAACCATTCATTATTTCCTGAACTTCTGCTTCCCTCAAAATGGAGAGAAGGATGGAAACAAGTTTAATTGCTTAGGCTTGGACACGTTAATAAGTTTCAAATTAAGGTTTTCTCTTCCTTATCGTTACAGATTGCATATTCATAAGGGTTTTTCAAGTGCTGTGAACAACTGCTCTACTTCTGGAACTTGGGTTTGTTTTTTTTTTTGGTTCAGTAATATCTGTATTTCTAAGTTCCTTGGCCAGAGGTTATTTCTGCTTCACTTGATTGTAGATGTATCATATCTTCCAGTTTTGTTGGGATCAGTTCCTCATTTGAGATCACTGCAGAATACCAAACCTTAGTGCAGCTCCTGAGTTTCCCACAGATGTTGACATGGACACCCCTTCTTCTGTCTCGTCTTGGTCTCTGCTTGCTTGCACTGCCAGAGACCACGTTCCAAGTTCCCCTTTGCTTCTGGAAGTGCTAAAGTTATGGAAACTTTCCCTTGGGACCAATGCTCCTCCTCATTTTGTCCTTAACGCAAAGTAGGTCAGATCCCATCTAACCCCTCGGCGTGGGGCGCAGGCTGCAGCAAGGCTCAGCAAACTGCACCTGCTGCCGGGGTGTTTGTGCAATGCAGACGTTTCCTGGGACGGGTGTCTGTGCTGAAGGCCAGAGCATCCGTCTAAGATCTTTCTGCAGCGTTAGTTGCCTGCCTGTTAGCTTTTTCATTGTGTGGGACGGCCTGTGGAGTGTTGACCCCTCTGCCGGTGGCACTGGGCACACCAGAGCCCCTCTGAAGTCGTCAGCGCAAGTCAAGAGCTCCGTCATTGTCGTAGAGGATTAGTCAAGAGTTCCTACCTTTACTTTCTACTGTGTTTTCAAGCTCTGAGTATTTATTCCATGTGAGTTTTACCCCAGTCAGCTGTTTTAGCCCTAACATACGCTCACTCGCCAGCAACACAACCTTAAACCGCACAAATAACAGTGTAAGTCAAATGTGATGTGATGGGAGACATGAATCATAACATTTGAGACAGCATCTCTGCCTGAATCTGTGATTCATTCTGATTTATTGACAAGATAACATGGCAAAAAGTTTCTGCCTTTTGCATTGGCTCCTTTTATTTTTAAAATCCATTGTTGGTAACTAAGCTGCAGCCTGTTTATGATCAGAGCTCTGTGATGGTTTACCTGTACTGTCAAGTACCAGTGAAAGCCACTCTTCTGTGCAGCACAAGCACTTACTGATCCATACCGTTGCCTTGAGACTGAAGGGTTATTTCAAAATTAACCTTGACTTCAGCACAGGGTCTCTTAAATTGTGTTCAGTTTCTGTGCATATGTTTTAATGCAGACATCCTAGTGTACAAATAAACTGGATGTCTGGTTAACTTGGGGCCTACCGAATGCACTTTGATATTATGCAAGATCTTGTTAACTTTATCTATGTTTCGCTGCCTTTTCTGCAGAAAGGGAGAAGGGGAAATTGGATCAAGGTCTTAGTTTACTACTATTCATCAACACTGTGAAAAAAATCAAAGCCACGTTAATAAACTAAATATTACCTCCCACTGATCTCTGGCTACCAGGCAGATAGAGTTCTTTCTGATGGACTCCTAAGAGGGTCTTCAATAAAGTAAAATATTGAGCTTGACGTTTCTCCTGCTTGCTGCCAGGAAGGTCTAAATTGAGTCCCAGTTGTTTTTCAGATTAATCCATTTGAGAGTATAGAATCTGGCAAGAGTATTTTACAACTTTTTGAAAATGTGTTTAAGCTTAATATAGTTTTGGGTATTCCATGTATGTGTGCTTAATTATAAAACACTCATCTTCTATCAAGTACAAGGTATTAGCATGAATGCCTAAAGAGACTTGGTAGAAATAAGCAAAGTAGAGCAGCAAAAAGCAATGCTCAGCTTGAATGAGGGACAGAGCCAAAGCATCTGCAGTGCTTTCCTGAAATGTTGCCATGTTTTAAAAGTGATGACTGCTCCTGCAGTACTCCTGTTCCTGGGGGCCTGGTTCTTCTTGTTTACACCAGTTTTAGCTCAGTTGACTTGAGAATTATTATATTCCTGTAAATCAAGAGAAGGAGGAGACTTTGGCGCAGTCTTTGCTGTCAGTTGGAGAAATATAATAACTCTCCTGTGCGGCCCGTAAATCTGAACAGAGAACGAAGGGTTGAAGAGTTTAGAGGCCATGTTCAGTTCCAAGCCCTTCTTTTGAAGTTTGGTGAAGGATGTGGCACTTGCACATGTAAAGGAGTGTTCAGCTGTACGAGCAGTTAGCTTTCAAGCGCTGCATGACTGCATTGCAGCTTACAAGTGGTATGATCTAGAACTGGCTGCTAGTTTTTCTACTAAATGTTTTTCTTTAGTAAAAAGCCTTCACTTCTCAGTGAAGCTAAAATTATTTTTTATTGAAAAGCTTGGGTTTTGACTGAACTTTCAAAGGGGAGAATTTTTTCATTTAGGCTGGAATTTTGAGAGGAAATAAAACCCCAGGCCAGAAGGGAAAATGACCTCCCAGATGGATGAACTGCAGGCTGGGGGAGCCAAGGTGAGAAGAGGGTTTTGGACATTCTCACGTGCCAAGTAAAACTGCAAAAACTGCACAAGTGGTCATTCTGATCTTCACCTTCCTGTCCTTCCCTGGGGTCATCCTGAATGGGAGGTGAGGAGTTTTTGTCTCCTGTGAGTCTGAGCTGTGTAAAGCTCTCTTTAGCAGAAGAGTCTTTAGAGAAGACTCTTAGGGTGTTTCTGTCTCTGTGCTAGAAGCCTGTGCAACACTAAAATTCTCCTGCTTGAGCTGTGATCCTCTTGAGTATTCTGGGCCGTGCTTTAGACACCTACCATTATTCCTCAGGTTATTCTGATGCTTTTTCAACCTACACTAGAAAACTGTTCCACCTTCTCCAACTCTTCTCTTTGTTTTGGAGGCTTTAAAAAACATCAGTTTTGAGCTGTGTATCCAGCCTAATATATATACATGCAAATAAGACAGCACACATTACATATATATTTAATATGTGGCATGCAAAAATCATCTACTACCTCCTATTCTGGATGAGGATAGACATCAAAGCCTCCAGCAAAACAGATCACAGCTCACTGCTTGCTCTGGCCACAGTAGCATGTAATTCTTGTAGAGGCAACCGGAGGAAATTTGTCAAGGTTACCAAACTTCCTTCTGCTGTAAGCACAGCCACTTTCTGATGCTGGTACACTGCCAGTGACATCTGACAACAGAGTATAACAAATAATCTAATGCTGATCACAAAAAATAGCAGGGAGAGATGGGGTTTATGCAAATTAATTTAGTTTTTAGAATTAATTCTTTGGCATGACTGGCGAGTGGAATCATGGAGGATTTTTCCTTCTCTGGCTCCCAGACGAGCTAATACAGCACTATTGTTAGCCCAATAAAAACTACCCCACGATGGGAACACACTTCCTGCATGATCAATCCTGTCACATGGCCGCAAACAGAACGAGGTTGAACTGGCACACAGCATGTCAGGGTAGGAATAGCCAAAAAGGAAAATGGTCTGAAACCCCATGGGGAATGACTGTGCACATGGCTATACAATAGAATAAATATCTGCTCAAAGACAATGAGAAGCAGGGTACCCTCTTTTGCTTCCAAAACATAAGTGACATTTCTGAAAATTATGACATCCAATGAGCAAGCATGTCCCCAGATATAATGTATTACTTATTGTGTTTTAGGTTTATATCAAGAATGATTTGAAAGCGTGATAAGATACCTGAAAATGTGAAATAAGCATCTATTGGAAATATTATTGTAATTACACAATGGATTTTCAGCAAGTGCCTTATGAGAGTGGTTACTGGAAAGTTAGCTACTGGTTATATTTTGAAAACAAAGCTAGAGTTGAGCTTGGCATATAAATAGGAATTAATTTTATAATTTTGGGGGGTTTTTTTGCTGACTCCTCAAGGCATTGCAGATTTTATTTTAATCTGACAGATCCTAATGGCTTTTAGAAAAATGTTTTATGAAGAAAATCTCAAGTCATTGCCCAAGAAAACCAGTCCAAGATTATCCTACCATCTGTGGGCAACTTGGATGCACACAGACATTAATCTATCTACTGGTCATGTCTCGGGTTTACTGACGAAAAAGCTCTTTTATTAAAAATGCCACTTTCTGATCCTTATTGCTCAGGAGGGCTTAAGCCATAATGTGACATCTGTTGGCTCAACCAATTATGTATAAGGCATTTTTGATGCAATGGTTTTGTTAGAACATGCCAAAATCATTGAAACTTTAATTGGAAAAAATTTCACAGGTCCAGATTTTAATTTCCAGTGAGAGTGGGAAGAAGAAGCGGAGAACAGAGTTCATTCATTTCAGAAGAGTCAGTAGTTAAGACATCCATCTGCTGTGAGAAGCCAGATTCATATGCCTGCTCTGCCATTTTCATCTTCATGTGAACTGTTTGAATGGAGCTCTTAGAACAGCCTGACCTGGTGAGTAAAGCTGATATGGCAGTTTAAAAAAAAAGGAGAGGGGGCTTATTTTGCAATTAGACAGTAAATAAAATGGACATCCCTGGCAGAATAAGTCTGATTGCCCTTGGAGCAGCCTGGCTACGTCCTGGAATAGGCTGAGAATGAGTTGTTATGGAGATGGTAGCGCAAGAAAGAAAATATATGCTTGAAGTAAAAGCACAGAATTGACCTGGCAGTGTTAGTGCTGAGCTACGAATACCACTACAAACACAAGTCAGGGAAAGCCCTCCTGAGGTCACAAGCACCCTAAGACCCAAGTTAGAGCCAGGAGGGTGACATGGGTGTGCCAAGGTCCCCTCCCTGCAGACTGAACAGCCCCAAGTCAGATGAAAGGAGCAGCTCCTGCTCCTGCTTGAGAAGATCCCCAAAGCCCTGGCTGTGTCGTGGTGCACCTGCACGAGGGTTTTTGTCCTGGCCAGGGGACTGATCGGACACGGAAATGTCAGTCCACGCCCCTCATGGTTTACGCTGTGGTGAGGTCTCCAGCCATAGAAATTTATTCCTTCCAGGTGAAACCAAACTGGGATATGTTCTCTAGGAGCAGGCTTAATGGACTGTCACCACTAATAGGAAATAAGACCACAGGCCAGGGCTATGTGCTGCCTAAGCTGGCAATAAACCATAACCAGCGTTTACCAAATGTCAGACTTTATTTATTATTCTATTCTATTCTAGTCTATTCATTAGTTCAGAGTTTTTCAGATGTACATATTTTGAAGGCATAATTTCCTTAATCAAGTACTCATAGATGACAGCTTCAAAACCACAGAACCATGTTTTTCTAAGCAAAAGTGTATCACTAAATAATGTAAACACATATTGAAAAGGGTGTTCTAACCTTACAGAGGTGCCTTTTTATACTACTCCAGAGCCATATTTGCAGTCTTTTTCCAATGACTTTAATCTCTGATGCTTTGTATGGACTGTGAAAATTAAGAAAAGTGGGGTTCTTGTCTTGTCTCTTGGGGTATTTGAGATCGTGCCTTAGACAGATGATGCCTGAACATGCTCCAGGCCAGCAAAGGAAGTTAGAATCTGGTTACATTTGAAGCCTATTATGGAAGGAATAATTATGAATTCCTTATTCCTTAGAAGACTTTGACAAACAGAGATTGCTTTGAAAAAAAGGGGGGGTTCTGATGGTAGCCCATCTCTAGGGCCACATGATAACTATATTCAGCATAATTATGATCTATTTCTTTAAAAGTTTTTCAATAGGGGAGTAGCCCAGTTGGCTGAAAAGCTAAGGACCTAGATATGAGATCTCTATATACTGTAACTACAAGGGAATAAGTGAAACATCATCAGTAAGGAAATGTTGACACCATATGGAACATAAATCAAATGTTCCAGAAACAAGATTTGCATGAAGCATTTCTAGCAGTATGTATGAATCCTAGGGTGGGAAAAAAGGTGTAGTTAATAATGTTTGTTAATTACAGAAGTTTCTTACATCTAAGTTTTCTTGTGTCCTACATTCTAGACAGCTGCCTACTTTGAAACATCATTTTTATCAGATAGTTCGATGTATTTTTTTTGTTATGGTAAATAAACTTGTAGCATCTGTGACGTTCATGTGATTCCTATTCCCATTGGAGGATGAAGTTTCCTTTGGTGAAATGAGATTCTGGCAAAAAAGGCTATTAATAAATGTAACTTCTTATGCGTAGCAAACTACTTTGTGTACTTGCAGCATGGGGAATTCTTCAAATGGTTTTCTTTTATGAATAATTGTAAATTTAATGTTGGCATCAATAACTTCTTTAAATGGCTTATTCTATATCTGAGTTACACACTTCGTAGCAACACAACTCAGCTTTGATGAATCTTGTGCATAATTTTGGTTTCTACTGTGTGAGTACAAAGCACGGAAGATGCTAGAATTGTTCAAATTACCTGGCTCTTAAATGGTTTGAGGGAAAAAGGAATACATTATGCTTTGGCCATTGAGATTGTAGAACACAATGGAATCAACATTTTTGGGTTTATTATTCAGTTGCAAAACAGATTCAGGAAAATGAAAAGGCAGCACACCAACTGAAAAATAGAAGTTTTCCAAAAATGATCTAGGCAAGCAGGATATTCCTGACAACAACTTTCTCTTACAGTCTGTGGGTTTGCTATAGGCAGCTGTAACCAAACAGTTGTGAGAAGCTGTGATGTTATTTGTTCTAGGGCATCTCTGTTTGTCAGTTGGAGCTCTCGTCTCGTAGGACACAGCGCAGGGCAAAGGCAGGCACAGCTACAGCTTGGGCTGCTCTGCAGTCTGTGTTTGGCAATGTTCCCATCCAAGGGAAGTGTCTGGGCACGGCGTTGTTCCGACAGCTCGGTGTCGGTGAGGAAGTTTTGCTGTCAGAGCTTTGGACTCCTCTCACCCCGCTGTGGTGAACAGCTCAAGCCTTTCTCTCGCTTCTTTTAGCGCATCCCGTCAGGCACCAGCGCGCTGTACTGCCTGGGCTTTCCCATCAAACCTTAACCTCCCCTTCCCTCAGGGTAAATCAGGATGCTTTCAGTCCTTCCACACGTCTCAGAGGCCTGGGATTCCTGAAGCCAGGTCTTACAGTCAAGACCAAGGCACGGAAGATCTCAGCCTTTTGCTTGAAGCCTGTCACCATCTCCTGCCTCACCCAAAACCGGCCCCATTTTCACTGGTTTTCCTTTCACTTTTAGTATACCCATATTCAGCTCCAGCTAGGCTTTGGCTTTTCCATCCTGGCAGACTGGAGCCTGTGCATTCCTTCTGCATTCCTTCTGATCTTGCTTTCACCTCCCATGTTCTTCCTTCTTATGTTTGAGTTTTATGAGGATCTTCTTAATCCATGCAGGCTTCCTGTCACCTTGACTCACTTTTCTGAACTTTGGGATGGACTGTTCTTGAGCTTGGTAGAAGTGACTCTGCAAATCAGCTCACTTCCCTGGCCTTTCTTCTCTCATGGACCACAACCCATAGGATTCCTCCCAGCAGGTCTCTGTAAAGGGCAAAATCTGTTCTTTAGAAACCCAGGGCTGTGATCCTGCGTTTTTGCCTCATTCCCCTCTCAGAATCCTTAGCTCCACCATCACATGGTCCCTGCAGTGAAGGCTGCCCCTGATTTTCTCATTCCTAACCAATTTTTCATGTTTGCAAGTATGAGGCTCAGCAGAGCACCTGTCTCAGTGTCTCCTTAATTATCTGTGTAATCCCTCAAAGCAGAAAATATTTAAGGATCATATGCACTTGAATTGAGCCATCCAGTATCTTAGATAATTCAGATGTCTCACGTACAGATACTATGACATAAAGCCATTAGTTATTTTTCAGCCTTTGAAGATATGCCTAGAAGGAGTCTGGGCATCCTATTTCACCTCTCAGGACTATGTTTAATTTTTGGTTGCACATTAGAAAGCCCTGTTTACATGGCACATCTTTGTCCAGTGATGTTAATTTTTATTTTGGAGGTGATGTGATTTCTGCAGCTCATAATTGCTGCTATCTTTACTGAGCAGCAAAGCAATGCCAGAAAAGTGCAGAGAAGAACCACAGAATGAAGTAGATACACCCCTAAAAGGCTTAAAAGATAATAAGGTCTCCTTGAAAATGGCTGGGTTTTTTCCCTTCTCTTGCCTGATCCCCCTTCCTCTACCCAGTGACAGGAAGATTGGAGTTTCTGGGACCCCAGGGAAGACTTTAATGAATAAATGTCCTGTGTTCTACATTATATGAATCCTGCCTTAAAAAAAAAAAAGGTTCTTAAAGTTGATGAGCTATAGATTTGAAGTCTTTCCCTCTGCTCATACATGCCTTGAAAAATAAGATAAAAGGCAAAATAACCTCCGGCTGAAATTAATAAAACTATCCTCTTGTAGTTTGAATAAAATGTAAGGGCTAGACTTTGAAAAGTTTGAGTCTAAGACATGCTCCAAAACTTAGGCTGAGGTTCTTTAGTCCTGATTTTTTCTCCAAGCAATGAGCTCTCAGCATTTCTTACTAAAGAGGATAGAAATTTCTGAAGGCTGATATGGCTTCACAAGTGTATCTCTTAAAAATGGATTCAACATCTTATTTCTGAAGTAAGTGAAATACCAATTTAAATACGAAGCCTGAGGTCTATTCCTGCAACAGATCAAGTGTAAGCACATCATTTACATTGGGTCACTCCTAAGCTAAAACCTTAGTGCCACAGTTTGGGAGGGGGATTAAAGAAGACGGGCGAGGAAGTGAAGGAGGAACACCTCAAGTGTCCATCTTAAGAGAGACTTCTTAGTCTCCCTTTCCCTTTCTATGCCACCCAGAAAATTTGCACTGTATTTTACAGTTTATTTTAAAAATTCGGTTAAATATTTGTAAATGATAGCACACATTTCTTCTTACTTTTGAGTCTCTGAGTGGTAACACAAAAATAAGATTTTGCAACTTTTCTAGTTCTTATACTCTTTACAGGGCCAAAGCCAGCTGAGTACTTAGGAGTAGTGATTAATTCTTAGTGGCCTTGATATTTACAAATAGATTTATAAAACCCCAAATATCTTTAGAGTCCGTCTTCTAACATTACACTGGAGCAAACCCCAAAAGTCTTGGTGACCACTGCCAGATGAGGGCAACAGACAGAGATGAACCTGAGTCTGGACCAGTACGTGCCAGGGCAAAGGAACGAATGAAGTTTTGTGTGAAATTAGGAAAGGCTAGCACACCATGCCACAAGGACCCGCACTCCCAGCTGCAGAAATGCGGGAAACAACGCGTCATTCAGCTCCACGCGTACGCGCCGAGGGCGGGTGCTACAGCCGCGCTCCTCCTGACGCTGTGCAAGGCTGAAATAGCAATTGGCTTACAGCCAACGCCCTGGCAGGACTGTGGCTTTGGGGCTGCTCAGAATTCATCCCCTGGGGTATTTCCTCCCAGGGATTGACGTTATTTTGGGTGTTTGGTTCTTGGCAGCTCCCGGTAACGAGGATGGAGAAGCTGAGCCAGTATCACTCATGAGGAGAACGAGATTGTTTCTGTCAGACGTGGTCCTGCTCCGATCCTCATCCTTTTTGCCATCCTAGCTCTCAGCCCGTGCGTGAACTCCGCATTTCTGATCATGGGAAGGAACTACGTTTTCGATGAAATGCACATTTTAATGGCGGGTGTTTAGGAAACATGCTGCCGCTTTGTTTTAGGTGGAACATAAGCAGCATATTAGGGAAGACAAGGCACCATGCTTTCTTATGGAAAGATTACTCCTTCCTCGGTTTGTCTGTCCCTTAGCAAACATAAGAAGGATTTTATGGATGTGCATGAAACAAGGCAAAGCTACAACAAATGTGACTTCAGCCGGTTCCACTGCCAAAGTCCTAGCAAAATTATTCATTCTCAGATAAATCTTTAATTGGTTCCCCTCTTAATACTATTTCTGGACCCCAGAGTCCTTTCTAAAAAGCCTCTGTGGAATATTTTTCTTCATTTTTAATTAATTATCTGCAATGTAAATTAATGCACAATAGCATTTTTTTAAGTCAAGAGGAAAGCATTTTTGCTGTAAATTAGATTCCTCCATCAACAATTTTACCGCAGCTAAGCTGCATCTTCCCTTTTCCAAAGCTCCAGACTCTCCTTCGTGATGTTGTTCTGCAGCAGTAAAGAAAGAAACCAGGGTTTCACAATGCTAAGCACTCCAGTGGGAAACACAAACAGAGTGCATAAACCAAAGCATTCATTTCATGAGATTTTATTAAAAGGTTTCACCTCTAAATTGAGCTGTCATATGCTGTTGGGAAACTTTTTACCACAGTTTATTTTAACTATGTAAAAAAAAACATTAAAGGAATGAAAATTCTGCAGTTTTTCATATAAAAGGCATGACCTTTCACACCCTACCAGCCAGCCATAGTGCATTTAATCAAATTGGTTCGAAAGTAAAATCATGCCGAATGTGAGGATTTTTTATTTTTTTGCTCCCCCCACAATTCTTCGAAATGACCCCAACCTTGTTAACATGCTGCGGATTTCTGTGTATCTCTGCAGCAGGCTCTTTGGAGTTCACTCAGAGAAAACTACAGCGCATGATTAAAAGATATCCTCTAGATGAGAAGGACGTTCAGTAATTTATAAATCATTCATTTGTGACATAGCTTTATACAGCTTTTCAAGGAATTGCATTAACTGCTTTTGCAGCTTCCTCAAATGTTGCTTTCAGTAGACAGTGTCATAGGTCATTACCAGTTTTTCCCTTATGTAAGCAATTCTAACTTTCTATTAAAAATACTAATTTCCACCCCACTACAGTATCTTTTGAAGTAGCATGTATATTAAAAAAAAAAATCACAAGTTGCTTTGAAATATTAAAGGAATATATTTAAGTGAAGGGCTTTCAGGCAGGTTGTTTTTCTGTATTCCTGATGACAGAAAGATTTTAGCCTACAAAGTCAATAGTAAATTTTATTAAAGTCATTATTTTCCTGTTACAGGCCTTGTGCTTTAAATAAACTATAGCTGACAATGCTGTCTTACATACTGTCATGCTGTAAAACAGCCTTTCTTTATTACCACAGGGACAACTCATTTAGAACTTTGAAAGTGTTTTCACACTGGAGTTGCTCATTTGTGGTGCTGGCCGGTGGCTGTTCTTGACAAATACCTTTTATAACTGGAACTTTCTCCTTTTTTCCTTTGAAGATACAGGGGAGGAAAAAAAAAAAAAAGAAAAGAACTTGCAAACCCAACATTTTCCTGTTAAAGATAAATATTCTACTCCCACCATTGGAGACATATCTCAATCTTCCCATAACATTTTTATTATGACAGCTTGAAAAATCTTACCCTAACCCAAATTTTTCTGAATTACTGTTGTGCAAATTGCTGGTAGCTCCATGTAAATAGAAGACGTTCCTGTTATTTAAATGTTGTCATTTAAATGTTGTTATTTAATTAATATTCCAGGTTTGTGCCCCTGGCTGAGGCTGTAGTTTCCCAAGACTCTTCTGATAGGAAAGTCAACACAAGGAAATTTCACCCTCTCCATCTCACGGTCCTCACTCCTCCGTTGCCAGCCCCTAGGGCTCGAAAGGGAACTGGGCAAGAAAATAGAAGTCAGGGTAGGATAGGTTTTGGACTGGTTTGGGGCTGCTTTTGGACTGGTTTTGGACTGATCCCAAGCCTGTGATGCTTTGTGTATTCTGAGCAGGCAGAGGTGCAGCACCTCTTATGCCTTCTGACTCCCATCTTCATGTCCTCCCCCAAAGTCAAACAATTTTTTTTAAGGCCTCCTGAGAATAAGTGAGGGTAGGGTTGGGCTCTCGGCATTGGATGAATCCTCTTGCTCTTCATGCAGAATATCTATTTTCACCCCAAGAGAAGGTGTGGGTTGGATTGCCTAGCTTAGCTCCAGGCCTTCATCACAGAGCCATCCTTCCTGCTCCCAGAACTTTTGTCAGCTGTTGTTATCATGCAAATAGGATTGCAGACAGGCCAATTTTGTAAATTGTCCAGATGAATGAGTTATATGAGCAAATGGTGCTTGAATTACAGATGGATAGCTCAATCTTTGTATTTTGCTGTTCTGAATACATTTCTATGAATTAAACTGTCTATCTTGATGTCTGAAAAATTAAGTTTTTCTTTTAGAACCTTTGATAAAACAGTAGTGCTTGAGTCATACAAATGCAGAACTGAAAAGACCCCAGGAGATGATCTAGCTGACCTCTCTTCACTGAGAGGGAACAGAACCTCACCCAAGTGTTTGTCTAAACTGGGTCTGGCCACATAGCTGAAAACCTTTTCCATCCATCCATCCATCCATCCATCCATCCATCTGCCATTTAAAAATCCCCTTTGAAGTAAATTAAGCCATCTTTTTCTCGGTTTTGATCCCCCACCTTTTTGAGCTTTGGGGGAAGAAGAAAGTGACTTTTTATGCTTTGGAAATGGACATTTTACTTTTTGATTTTCAAGGTGCCGAAATCCAGGTTCCTCTTACAGAGTTTCTAACAACTCAGTGTTGCTAAAAGCTCCCCCTTTTGCTTTCTCCTCACCACCCCATCCCCAGATCTTCCCTCGCCACGTGTCAGTACACATTCCCATAGGATCTCTTCAAAAGCACGGAAAACAAGCCTAGCCAAACCAGCCTGCTAGCTTTCCAGTGGGTTATGAAGCTGAAGTGGGTGATGACAGACTCCAGCAAGGATCAAAAGGCAATGGAAAGGAGTGGAATTGGGGAGGCTGGAGGGGGCAGGGGGCTCTGTGGATGGCTCTGGTGCCTGCAGCCTCAGAGCACAGATTTAATGCTGGATTTTATTTGGCATAGATGGACTGCTGCTGAGAGAGCCTTCTCGTGCCATTCCACACTGCTGTGCTCCCAACTTTCCTTCAGGGCCGGATCAGTGAATCACGTCCTTTCACAGTGCATGGTGTGATGGGCTGGTTTTTCCATCGAGCCAGTAACCAACACAATTCAGAGCCTCCTAGGCACTGGATCAGACGTGAACGAGGTGGGAGTAGCACGTGGACAGACGTGGAACCCTTGGCAGCAGTCCACCGTTGACTCAGATTACACATCAAATGGGAGGACCAAATTCTTTCCTTTTTTTATGCTGATTTAGTCCAATCTGCTTATACCTCTGAGTGTGATGCTCCACATGGGATCTGCTAGTCCAGCAGAGGTCTTTTTGGCACAAAGCAGAGCCACTTTCCCAGTAAAACTTCCAGGAATGTCCTTTGCCTTTGCTAAAGTAAAGGCACAAGAGTCTTGCCTCAGTACAGAAACATGTATTCATTCTCAGCTTATAGCATTTTAGTCATGCCATTTGGAAGCAGTAACTATCCTGCTTTATTCAGCTAGTCAAATCAATTCTGAATAAAATCCCAACCAGAGAACCTCAACCAAAATAGTGGAGATCAGAATATATATATTTCACAGGCTAAAATATTCAGAATCAAAAATACTGAAATACACCATTAGAAATAGGAAGCTTCTCACAGAAAACTCACAAATGGACAGAGAGAAGACTAGATGTGTCCTTTCCTATGAATATTCTCTTTGGTGTGTGCACACCCCTTGTTTCTCCCCAAAGAGGCTAATTTAATTGGTCTTTGTCCACTTCTAGGACGTATTTGAAACACAGAGGCTATAAATTTACCTCTCGTCACTTTGAGCTTTGTGTAGAACATTCATTTGGTGCTCTGCCGACATCCCAAGCCTGTGATGCTTGACAAAGGATATGTATTTGTGGGTACCCAGCCAGGAGGTTGCATTGAGAGTCTGAATCCGTGCACTGTACCCATGATTTATAATAAACATCCTCTCTTTGGGTCACCAGTGCTTTAATTTGCTGCCTGTTGAATGGACTTGTTTTGTGTGAAAGAGTTTAAACACACATCAATGATTTTTAAGTCTCAGTATGTCAGCTGTCTAGAAACAGCATTAAAATTTCAGAAATTAAACTCCAAGTACACATGTAACAGTGATTTTTGTCCTCCTGGATATCAACAGGTATTTTTCTCCTTCAAGTTGTGAATTTCAATAGATGAAAATGCTCAGGAGTATTAGTTATCTGCTGCAGAACCATCTGTCCCACCTGCAGAACTGCCCAAAGACTGTTACCCAGACAAAAGTCATACAAAGACTGTTTCAAATTCTGGGTTGATTGTTTAGATATATAACAGGAGATATCCAGCCCACATTTTGCAACTAATTTTTGCTAGGTTCCCCTGCCAGAAATTGAGGATTTTTTTTTTCCTCTTTCCCCCACAGTCATGTCCCTCATGCTTCATGTAGCTAATGTAGATTCTATCAAAAAGCGTGATTTGTGATGTTTGTGTGTTACTGTTTACTTAAAAGTGCTAAAACCACCTTTTCTTATCAACAGGAAACTTTCAAGGTATTTAAAAGCCTGCCTTTAAACCTTCTGGCAGCAATAAAGCAAAAATGGCAGGTGGCTGTATGAAAGAAGCAGGATATGTTTATACTATAACTAACCATAGGGAGGGGGGAAATTATACAGATACAGTGGGCTGGAGTCTCATCTCATTTACAAAGGTGCAAATCCAGAGTAATGCTCTGTTGACACCAGTCCTTTTAAAAGTCAGACTTTATCACAGCATATGAATATAAAAATCGAACTGTATTTCTTCTAAAGACAGCTGTATTAAGTTTTTTTGGGGTGAGGAGGGACAAAGGGCTGGTTTGCCTCTTTTCCTGCTGAACCAGTAGCTTTTGTTATACTACTTTGTAGTCTAAAATGTGCAATGCCTGTGGGATAGGAAAGCTGAAAAATTCAAATTAGTTGGGAAAAATAAAAGTTGAATTTTCTTTTCAGATAAAAGAAAAAAAGGGTAAAAATAAAAGTGGTAACTGTCTTTTTTCCAATCTCTCCAACCCTAGCCAGCCCCCTCAAACCAGGCCTAAGCAGAATCTTCCCAAAAGTAAAGCAGCTGTTATTTTGGTAAGGTATTCCCATACCTGCAGATGGGAAGCAGCTACAACCATGAAGATCAGATGCACCGGTAAGGACAGAGGACGAGATTTAGCTTTTTGCAATGTTTCTTACTTTTGCAAAATCTATGAGCCTTTTGAAAACTAAGTCCTTGCTGCTGTTTTGCTGCATTTTTTCTATTTTGTATTTCAGTGGAATAAGGACTTTGAGGGAACTAGGCTTGGCAGGAAAGTTTGAGGGAACTTTGGTCTCCAGTTTGGCAGTCTTTGAATCACAAAGGATAAAAACACCTCAGAACTGACAATATTTGAGAATTGTTTCCTTTATTCTTGTAGCTAGCTGTGGAAAAGGAAGGTATATCACAGGTGTTTTGATGCTAAAGACCCCTTCTGTTAGAAAATGATTGTCTCTGGTTAAAATAAAACAGAATAAAAGTGCCCCCAATGACTCGAAAGGCAGTAGTTTAACAAGCCATATTACTTCCACTGTTTTTCTCCCCCCGTCTTTCCCGTCTAATGGACTCCTTGGTGTCGGTGACCAGAGCGACACTGGAGGCAGCAGGCAATGACACATTACAGGAATTCCTCTAACTGACTTTTATCCAGTGGCTTTGAGTGCAGGTGCGAGCTGAATTGTGCAAGGTAGTTCAAACTCCCTCTCTCTGATTTCAGTCTTTCCAGGGGGTCAACTGCTTATGAAGAATATCCATTATTTATACCTTTCAAGAGAATTACATCAGCAGGAACGCCTGTATTCATGTAACAAAGCTCGGAAGTGCCGTGCAGAGCCACGCTGTTCAGACACGTGCGTGATCTCCGCTGAGCCCAGCTCCCGTTGACGGTCACCTCTGTTCCCGCGCTGGCTGTGGGGCGGCGCCTTTGGCCCGCGGTCCGGCGCCTTTGGCCCGCGGTCCGGCGTGTCCCGTTGGACACGGCCGTGCCCCGGCTGTGAGGGGACGCTCAGGACTTCAGTCCTGCCGTCCCCTGCTGGCATCAAGAGCTTTCTAGCTGGGCCTGGCTTATGAGTGAGCGATGGTGGAGTCACGCAGGCACAGAGCGCGTCCAGGAGCTCAGCTGTGTCCCTGTCGAGGGCTGCGTCCACACAGCACAGAGATTCAGTCCCTGAACACCCTGCCCTTCATTACAGAAATCACCCTGCCCTTCATTACAGAAATCAAATTTACGTCTCCAGAAGCAGTGGAAACTTAAATGTAGTTTCCTCCTGGCTTCTGTCTCTGAGCTGTGGCATTACTTATCCTGAGCAACTGTGTTTCTCTTGGCTAAATTAATCAATTGTGCTTTCAGGGCAGGTCCCTTTCTTTCCTCCAGGAAGAAACTGCATCACATTTCTACCAGTCAGCTTCAACCCTTTCGCTTTGGACTACACTCAAGGAGAGTCTAGCCAGAGAGAAAACTGGAATCAATACACCAGGCCAGCACAATCTGCATTTCAGGTCAGCATGTGGAGAGAGGAATGGCATTTGTGGGACTGATGGTCAGTGAAGTGCTGTTTCTGGGTAAAGGGCAGGCTTTCATCCCCAGTGTCCTGGACCTGTCTGCATCAATCGACCCAAGGACATTAGGACAGCAGTTTGCACCAGGGCTTTGGGGTTTCACCCTAATTGTTGTCAGTTTTCTTGAGAGATACATCTGAAACTCCAACTTCAGACTTCCCTACCTGTGAACTCCTCCAAGGATAAACTTTATCTGTATCTAGTGCAGTCTGGAAGAGAAATAGTTAAAATGGGACTGACAAATGCTAACAGAGTGCTGAATATCAAGTGAGTGGGGAAAACAGTTCTAAAAGACAGTGATAACATAAATGAGATTGAATGGGAAGACATGTTCCCAAAACAGTATTTCCTAGAGGCTGGATAAAAAGCAACATTTCTGGTAAGTGACAGTTTTCTTTTAATTTCAGTCTAAGCTAGAAATTCATAACCATTTTTTAACTGTGATCTTGGTACCACAAATACACCTTCTGGCATGCAGGTAAAGCTCTTGCTTTATATTGGGCAAACTTTTTTACACCAGAAAGTCTGCAGCTATCTCCAGCCCACAGCCTGAAGTATTCTCGTTTTCCAGGAGGTGTGATAATGATGAATTTCAGGGAGATGAAAATTGCTCCAATTTAAGGATAGCTCAACCATTTCATATTTGATACTAAAATATACTAATTTTTTTTCTAAGAAGTCTAAAGATTTGGGCTTTGTACATGCAGTGCACGAATAGAAAATCCCTATCAACAACATTAACTGAACTGAAAATCCTTCAGGATAAGTTCTCTGAAAATTAAAACAGACATCAAGCTACACATCTAGATGAAAGACTTCCACAGCTTTATAAATACAATGCACTTAGAAGGCAAGTTTCCAAAGCCTCAGTAAAAACGTCTAATGTCCAAGTCTACAATGACAGTCCTATACATGAAAAAGACAATATTTACTCTGTCTTATGGTGTTAAATTGGAGTTTTTATCACACACTTAGAAACCAAGTGATAAGTCCAAGGCCTTTCATCAAAGGTATTTTAAATGAGAATTTCTGGATACCTCCTAAGACAAGATGAAAACCTTTTGGTTGATCTTCACATAAGAGATGGAACCATATTTACATTACTGATTTGGAAACCTACTTCTCTGCTCCTAACTGGTGTCATCCTGTATTTGTCTTTTATCCTGACCTGATCTTTTGGCAGCCTTATTATTTTAAATTTCAGATAGTTAAAGGACTTGTTTTGCTTCTTCCTTCCAGAGTTTACTCATAGTAGACAATACAGTTGTTTTGCTGTTATTCCTGTCCTGTTGAGCCACCATTTACTGACTTTGCCTTCCATCTTTGACTCCACTTTTCTGACAGTAACCCTGTCTTGCCACCCATCTTCCTCTGCTTCCAGGAGGTGTCTCCTGTGCATGGTTTCACTAAAGAAATTCCACGCTCACATCCTTCATCTTCTGCTGCCTTGTCTCAGCATTTATAGGAATCTTCTCTGATCCTCTGACCAGCTTCCCATTCCCATGACATTTTCAAGATAGCTGGGGTGTTCTGTGTTACAGAGAGACCCTTCTGTAGCTCCCCATTTTTCATGTTTGATCTAAACTTGTTCTCAAAATCTCTGCTCCTCCCTCCTGCCTCCAGTTCCCTCCTTGTTTGGTCATAATTTCACTGCCAGCTGGGATGCCAGTCTCAGTAATCAAGGGCTATAAATCCTTTCATATCTGCTGTATTTCATGTTGGCTGTTCTCAGTGCATACAGATGATGAAGTCATTAGTGTTCACGCTATATTAATTAACGTGGATGTAAATATTTCATCTCAAGTTTCTCTTCTATTGTGACAGCCATAGGAATTATTATCAGAACTGACTGTTGCCAATGGGCAGCCAATCTGACTACTAATATTTACTAATTTTACACCTTTAAACAGCTTATACGAACAACCCAACTATGTGATCTCCTGTTCCTGCTACACACATTTTTCCTCCTAGATTTCCATGACTATAACACAGAATAGAAAGAGAAAAAACAATTTCATATAGTCTCATAACTTATATAAAATAATTTACTGTGTTTTGTCCAAGTAGAGATTGTAAATTCATTAAGAAAGAGATGTCAGTACATATTTCACAGCATTTAGTACAGTGAGGTATCAGTCTTATTTCAAGAGCTGATTTCTTTAATAATTTGTTTTAACTCTTCTAGAGAACCAATGGTAAGATGCCAAAGTCTGTCTAATTAAGTGGTCTAACTTTCTGACCATCTGAATGCGCAGCATCTCCTCTGGTATCATACACGCATGCTCTCATATATGCTGTGATGCTGAGCAAGCAGTTTCAAGTCACACAAACTTCGAAAATAAATGGAAATATTTTGATAGAACTTTAAGGGAATATTAATTCATGTCCATAACCTTCTAAGTGACCTAAGATCAAGAAGCTCTCCCATCAAAGCAGTGACTGGATACCAGTCTTGCACACCCCTTGCACTGGAAGCAGCACATCTCTGTTTCATTTGGAACCAGCTCCTTTCCTTTAAGGAAGCTCTGTTCCTCCAGTGGAACTCTTGGGGTGCTGAGGGAAACGGGTCCAAGCAGGTATTATTGGATTATTCACTCTTCTAGGACAGACCCTGTTTGTAGAATCAGAGATATGCCTTAAGTGGTCTTTAAAGAAAGTCAGATTTTGTTTAAAAAGGGGGAAGGAGGAGGCTTCATTAACTAGACTGACAGGCTCCATAGATTTCTCAAGTGTTTAAATTAAGGATTGTGAGTTCTTGAAACTTGACAAGGAAAGCAGGATTGTCACTGCTGGCTGTCTGAACCAGAGGTAAGTGCAGATTAAGCTTTTCCTATCTCTATTATAAACATATTGCTCCTGTTCTCAAAAGTTCAGTGAAATAGAAAAGAGATTATTGTTTTTTACTATTTGAAGAAAAAAAAAACCAAACTACATTTTTAAAGTGTTCCATAAAATTCTAAAGTACTTAAAGTGCTCAGATGCTACTCATTATTATCCCAGTGGTAACTATTCGGCGTTTGACACAAATGCCTTAAAGAAATAAATAAAATTGAAATCAATCATATCTGAACACCTAGAACCAAATTTTAAGAGCATTCACGATGAGCATGGCATACTGGAAAACACATTAAGCCATTTCTGTTGATTTTTCTAGAATTATTTGTGCATCTGGGTTCAACCAATGTTGGATTCATGTTGTGTTTGTGTGGCAGGTTTTCTGAAAGACCAATTCTGGCACAATTCTTTTAGAAGAATTACATTTACAGATGCAAGTGTGGTAGAACAGCATGAACTTAAAAAGTCTTTAAAAAATCACATTGTTTGGATGGAATTTTGTCAGATGCACTTGGGAAAGCAGGTTTTGGTGAACTAGCAAGTGTAGGCAACTCCTGAACAAAGCCCGGCCAAACGTTGGCTTTGCCCTCGGAAGAGCTGGAAAAGAGCGTCCTTGGGCTGCTCAGTCCTGCTCAGGGTTCTTGGAACAGGTTAATTTTGTGTTCTGTACCATTATTGGCGCAGAATGATGAACTAATGAGGCAGTTGTTGCACAGCTGAGATTTCAGGTAGCAACATGGACGTCAGAGCACATAAAGGCTGTTCAAAGCAAGCACTGGATCCTTCTCAAACTGACATTGAAAGGGTCTCGTTCCTTTACCATACCTAAAAAGCAGCACTGGGGCTGATACTGGGAAGCAATTCCATTTGTTTGTGCCCCCATCTCCTGGCAGTAAGTTTCAAAAGCTGTAAAAAATTGATTTGATTTTTTTCTTCCAAGAAATAATTAGGCCCATATCCATTCTAAGAAGGCACAGTTTTTATAACAGTATCCCCGTGTAAATTCGTACTAACCCCCAGCCCCACACTGAAAAACCGTTCACTTGAGGTTGTTTTATTTTTTAAGGAGAAAGCTGTATCTTGCAGATGTTCATGGGTCTGATAACTTCTCTCACAGAACACCTTACTTGCATGCTTTTGTTAGAAATGGCCAAAAGCAAATTAAGCTTAAGGAGGTTTATACTGTGCACATACATTGGATTTTGTAATCACCCCCCAAATGCTTCTATTTCTTTCAGTAAGAGAAAACATGCTTTGGCTGCTTCTGTCACCTGGCTGAAGAATAAAAAAAAAAAAAATAAATAAAAAGTTACTGTGTGCAGTTAATATCGAACAGCAGCCATCTCCAGATGATCCCTGCTGCATCCAATTTCTGCCAAAATGCTTTCTGTTAAACCTCCATCAAACAGACACACGGCGCACAAAAGAAAACCTCATCACCAAGGGAAACTAATCCACCGGTGCGCAATGTAAGCCTGTCAACTTTTTATTATAAGAAGTCATCACTCATTTCAGTGAAGATTAAAAGTATGACTAAATTGAGAAAATCCTCTTAGCCATTCGGAATTTTAATAGAGGAGAAAAGGGGGTGAGTAAAATTTAAACTGTATGTGCGTGTGTGCCTATATATCTATCTATATGTGTATATGAATCAAATATATAAAATTACATATATATCTCCACACACAAGTTGTATTTTTTATATATATATATATATATTTATATATAGAGAGAGATTAGGAGAATGAATGTTGGAAATAAGATGCTTAGAGCTGTCCCCTCATCGCCCCACAAAAATAGACTACCAAAAATTCATACATAAACATGTAGCCTTGTAGAACGTTTTCTCAGTTACCACAAACAGTTTCTGATTCAGACGAGCTTAAGAGATAAGAATGGAAAATGAGTCCTCACAGCTTTAATTACATCGCCACTGGCAACAAGGTGTTACAGTGGCAGAATGACAATTGCTTTTACTCAGAGTATGGATTTAGGGTCAATATGCTATTTCATCCTAGAACACCACAGCAGATGAGCACCACGTTGTTTCTATATTGGCCTTGCACTACTTTATCCCTGCAGGTAAAGTTGGTCTGATGTGCAATTAGAATTACAGACGTGTATTTAGCTACCTTTTGCAGATTATGGGGAAGACTGTAAGTTTCACTTAAGCTGTCATTGAAGATGTGGGTAATCTTTTGCATTTAGAGACCATAATCATCTTCCCCCTCTAAAGATTTAGCTGGCGTTAAAGACAAATTATTGCTCCAGTCACTTTAAAGTTTGAAAGTGATCAGATGTTATCTTCAAAGCCTTTAGCTGCTTATTCAGAATACCCCAAAAACTTTAGAGTTACATAACTCCTGGCAGCCCTCCCCCTGCTCCCCCAGTCACTGCCTCCTGTTTTCGTATCGATAGCCACGTTCACAGAAACAACTTGAAGAGCAAAAAAGAAAGATTTATAAGGAAGCATCAGGATAAATGGCCACTTTTCACACAAGACAAACACATATGCACCTGAAGTTAAGGACTTCACTACCAAGAAGATAAACTGCAACTGAGTCTTACCTTATTGCAGTTACACGGGCACCAACTGGCAAGGAGCTGAGTAGAAATTTTTTCTGCAAATCACTGAGGGCTGTAAGAGCAGGCAACCTGCCTCTTAGAGCATAGCCGAACAGTGATGCTGACACCTTTGGGAGAGGCAGGGAAACCTGTCAGCAATTTCAACGTCTCCTGGCCCTTTGATTAAGCCTTTTTTTTTTTTTTTCCAGCTTGCTAAACCTTTTTGCTATTCAAGTAGGCTGATTTGCGAAGGGTAGACAGCCAGTGAACTGCTTCTGCTTTCAAAGCCTACTTTACTTTCCATAACCTTCCCTTCCATCCAATGAAAAGCAACTGTGGCCTTTTACTAAGTAAATGAGCAAATATTTTCCCAGTGTTCACCAGGTTAGATCCCCATTTAATTAAACTGGCTCATTATGTCCCTATCTGATTAGCAGAGTAGAATCAATTATTCAATGCACAAACATGGCTGCAGGAGCTAGAGGTGTATACAGAGCTGTTCATTTAATTCCAAGGACACTAATTAGGTACAAAGCAAGCAATAACTTTAACAATTGCAGGCACAAGCATACATGCAGTACAGGACAAGGGGAAAAAAACAGGCCTTCATTTTCTTAATAAGCTGGATTCTCTTCCCCCTAACAGGGTCAAGAAAAAACAGAAAGCCAGAGAGGATGAAATGTAGATCAAGAAAGCTAAGCATCCAGGAAATAACCCTTGGGATTTGCATATGTAATAGTGTGCTGCTACTTTTGTACTTTATAATCAAACAGTAGGCAATTATCCAAATTATTGACAGCAGATTTCTCATTTCAACTGCAAATTAAGGCCATTAATAAAGCTTTCTAATGCAAAAGTGACTAATTAACTAATGGAATGGAACTCTGAAGCCGTGATATCAAAACCAGTCCACCACATATTGTGGAAACACAGGGGAACTAATTAGTTTAATTATCAAAACAGCTAATTAAAATTACACAGTTGCCTAATTAGTTCTTTGCGTTTTTTCTCTGGTTTAATTGACAGGATGGAGTTAAATAGGTAACTGGTCTCAAAGAGGGAAAAGGAAAAAAGAAGGGGAAAAAATGTGAAGAGTAGCTTCTGCTGAATATTTTAGCTGATGATATCTCATTCGTGTGGCAGACTGGTAACAGGAAAATAAATGACTCTCATCCTTTTAGTAAGCAACTCCAAATTTTCTGGACATAAATCTGCCCTCAGAGTAAGCTATCTAAACAGATTTTCATGAAGTTAAAAGGCTTGGATGTCTTAATGCATACAAAGGGTCAGGGCTGGGACATAATTTTGGGAGGACAGTCAGGAGTTTTTCTTCCAGGAAGTTAATTTTTCTCTTTGTTTTATTTATACCTCTCTGTTTGTGTGGTGTTATAGTCATTGTCAAAGGACAGCCTAGAGAACAGCAGAACACAGCTTACTTTTCTTTAGTGTCTCATCAGAGGAGCCTCAGACAAAGGGAAATAAAATATGAAGTTTTGATATCTGAGCTGCAGAAGGTTCAAAGTTCAAGTCTGGCTCTTATCTATGCTTGCCCTTGTCTGCAAGGTAGAGCTGGAAATCTTGAAAGAAAAAACATGCTTGCTGAATCAATGCTTGTAAAACTTGAAAAATATCTCCACTTCATTCATAACTGAGACACAGATTTGATACATCTCTATTCCAGCAAAAGGAGATTTTTTTTTGTCTGTGTGTAATATCTTTCGTTTGTGCCAAGAAATTTACACCTACCCAAACTGCAGTTAAGCTACTCCCAGCTCAAATACTTGTTCATGCTGCAGCTTCCATCAAGTTTATTAATGGTTGTAATAGAAAATAACATAGGAAAATTATAATGTACTTATTAAATTAAACAGTAGCACAGTTAAGACCAAGATAGCTGGTTGTGAATTGGGCTGAAAATACTGCAGAACATTACTTAGTTACTTTCCTAAACTTAAAAAAGCACAATGGAAAGAACTAAAACTAGAAAGAGGCAAGCACCATTCTCCAATTTCTAGAGAAGTGAGTAGGATTTTCTATCTTTGGCTTGATTTGTAGTTGCTCAGCTCCTCCAGCAAAACCTTCTGCATAAATACCCAGATAGATGTTTCCCATACTTACTTGCAGCTCACCAAAAGAAACAATTAATATAGTATTCCTTGCATTTAAATTGTGCTTGCCCTACTTCTACAACTATAAGGGGAATAAAACTTGTTTTTACAAAGCAAGCCCTTTATCAATGTTGCCAAAAAATGAAAGCTCACAGCAACTGAGCATCAAAATGATAAAAATTACAGAAAGACAAATGAGAATCTTGGTATCACAATACTAAAACTTCAGATAAGGATGTAGAGGAAATCAACATGAGCTTCTTGAACCTGAAACCATGCTGAAACCGTCCCAAGGGCACCTCGTGGGAGCTTAGACAAGAGTGGAATCGGCCGTGGAGGTGAGGCAGGTGATGAGACAAGAGTGGAATCGGCCGTGGAGGTGAGGCAGGTGATGAGACAAGAGTGGCATCACCTGTGGAGGTGAGGCAGGAGATGAGACACGAGGGGGGNTGAGACAAGAGTGGCATCACCTGTGGAGGTGAGGCAGGAGATGAGACAAGAGTGGGATCACCTGTGGAGATGAGGCAGGAGATGAGACAAGAGTGGGATCAGCTATGGAGATGAGGCAGGTGATGAGACAAGAGTGGCATCACCTGTGGAGGTGAGGCAGGAGATGAGACAAGAGTGGGATCACCTGTGGAGGTGGGATGGTATATAAGGGTTCAGCTCTGGGGTGAGGGAGCAGGTCCTGCTTTTGGCTCCATTGCTATCGTTCCCTCTTGACAGGGAGTGCGAGTCCTGGGCAGGAAAGAGACCTTTGTGCACAAGACCACGCAGGAAAATTAAATCCACGCTGCTGTTACTGCCCCTTCCCACCTCTTCTTCACCACACAGCGGAGTGATGCCGTACCTTGGAGTGATGCCGTACCTTGGAGTGATGCCGTACCTTGGAGTGATGCCGTACCTTGGTGGAGGCCCTTGGATTGGAAGGTAGGGGTGAGGAGCCGGAACTGGCCATTCATTGTTTCAGTTCTGTTCTAACTCCGGTCTGGGTGGGATGGGGGTTGTTTTCCTCGCTGTGGAGCTGGAAGCCAGCAGAAGTGCGGGGCTGGAGCTGCAGGTCCCTGCCCGTGGGAGTTTGGTCATGGAGGGTTGGGAGTGAGCTGCTGGCTCAGGGAAGAGGCCCCGCAGTGTGCGAGCCCCATGGCACGGGTGTGCTCATCCATGTGAACACATTTCCCTGAGGGAGAGCTGAACATGTCTTGGGACATGGAGAGGAGAAGCAGCGTTGGTTTTCTGGTGTTTTGCCGGGCTGGTTTGTGCCCTGGGTGGCTGAGACAGCCAAGTGAGAGGTGGCCGGAGAAGGGCTGCCCGCAGGCACCTTGACGGAGGTGAGGGGTGTAACACCCCAAAACAGCCTCCACAACATCAGTTAGCCAGCAGAAACCTCAGTTACTGCTGAAGAAAAGGGGGTTCCTCTCTAGGGAAAGTCCAGGCGTTGCTCAGTGTTTGTGGCTGCCGGGAGCAGATAACCCAGCACAGGCAGTGAAACCCCAGCACCAGGATGGGGAATGGCAGCAGCCTTGGAAACGCGTTCAGTGTGTGTTCCCATGTACCTGCCCTGCCGGGCAGGCTGGCTCACCCTGCAGCCGTGGTGGGCTGGCTCACCCTGCGGCCATGGCGCTCACCCTGCGGCCACGGCACTCACCCTGCAGCCACGGCACTCACCCTGCAGCCACGGCACTCACCCTGCAGCCACGGCAGGCGGGCTCACCCTGCAGCCACGGCAGGCGGGCTCACCCTGCGGCCATGGCCCTCACCCTGCGGCCATGGCCCTCACCCTGCGGCCATGGCCCTCACCCTGCGGCCATGGCCCTCACCCTGCGGCCATGGCCCTCACCCTGCGGCCATGGCCCTCACCCTGCGGCCATGGCCCTCACCCTGCGGCCATGGCCCTCACCCTGCGGCCATGGCCCTCACCCTGCGGCCATGGCCCTCACCNGGCTGCTGCAGCTGCTGCCCCCCCTCCTGAAGGAGTTTGGGGTCCCGAGGGCAGGGAGGGGGAGCTCAGCGTGCCGGGATGCACCGAGAGAACAGAATCCAGGGGTTCTGTATTCGTGTGGATTTACACAACTCTGCACACCAGTGTGCAAAGAGCGGCTGGCAAAGAGGAAGAGAGACTCTGGAGTTTCATTGCTTTAAAATATTACTGCCCCACAAGTGCTTCATTGTTTAACCCCCCCTTCTTCCTCCAACTGGCTCCCTTTGCTGAGGAATTGGGGATGGATGGATGATCCTGCTCAGTGCAACTGAGCTAACACAAAATACAGATGTTTGCATCATGGTTCTAGAGCATGTTCCCTGTTGGCTGTGGTCCTTGTGTCTCGTGAATAATTTCAAAGTTGTTTGCTGGGGGGTGGTGTGGTGGTGGTTTTTGTTTGTTTGTTTTGGGTTTTTTGCCTTTATGACTTTATGAAGTAGAAACTTCCTTTAAGACAGTCTTTCACAAACTTGTGAATGTCAGTTTTGGAGCGGTGAAATGTATGGATACTTCAAAGAAATCATTGGAATTTTTTTTTTTAACTTTTCTCTAAATATGATGTTAAAGACTAGTTTTCCTTGATGCTCTCAGGAATAGATTAACTTAATTACTAATCCCCTCCTCCTTTAAACTAGCTTGAGGCATTGTTTTTGGCAAAGTTATAAATGACTGAAAATAAGAAGTTATAATGAGAATGTTAGGGAGCCATAGCTTTAGTTTTCATTATCAGCACTATCTACAATACTTCACAGTACTTTTTGACATAAAGTGTAGATCGAGGCCATGAAGAGAGCAAAGCAAAGAGGGCTTGTATTTATCACTTTGATATCATTCTTATTTAAGCATTACTTAACTAGCAGAACATCAGGCAGAGTTTGTTGCTGACTACAGCTTCCAATTCACATCCTCCCAAAAGAAGTGATGACCTGGTAAGTGTGCCCCCATCCTTCCATAAAAACAGTATTTATAATCAAAGGGTAAAATTATATGTCCCCAAATATGCTTGGGAGCTCTGTGGATCACCTAGTGAGACTCTCCATCTAATAGAGGGTGGTAAGAATTGTGTGAGTGGAAGGTATGAAAAAATGGTAGTCGTGTGTTTCTCTTCAAGAGCCAAATGCTGGAGGCAAGTGATTCCACTCTAATTTTCTTTCTCTTGCTCTGTTTTTTTTTTCTTTTCAATATATATTTGTGGTCCTCGTTGCTGTGGGGGAAAGCCAGAAAATGTGACCCGAAAATACTCTAGCGGCTCAAAATCTATTGCGTTCCTTAAAGAGAGTTTCTTGATTCAGCAGACTGTTGTGTCTCATTTGTGATTTTAAAAAAACAAGCAAACAACCAAAAAATCCAGAACATTCCTTCATAATGGTGTATTGGGAAGGGACACGAGGCTTGGCAGCAGCAGAACAAGCAGTGTTGCAGAGAAGTTAATGTGTACAACTGTAGCTAAATTAGAATTGGATGCTCGGAGTTGCACTGTAATGTCCTCAGCACAACACAAGATTAGATATCAAGAACATCTAAATCATTGTGATTTAGGTCACTTATGCTGAGCTGCTGCTTGGCCACAAATCACCCACACTGTGCTGCTCCTGGCTTTGTCTGCCGAGGTGAATATTTTCAGCCTGCACCGCTGTGATGTGGCCAGTTGCATTAATCTCTGCCTTTCTGTTTTGCCCTTTCGTAGGCATTGTGTACATCCAATCCTCAGCATCCGTTCTCAGTCTCTTCCGTGGATGCCTAGAAAGAATGCAGCAGAAAGGCCAAGTCTTCCATTGCAACAGCAAAGCTGTAGCTGGGCTGTTTGGCAGACTGAGGCAATGCTGGCATCTCCCTGGAGGGAGGACTGAGGAAAGCATGCCCAGCGGGGTGCACAGGAAGGGGGTGAATATTGGCAGTGCTTTTCTGGAAGGGAAAAACTGATTGCATTATTTGCAACATACCTTTGTGACTAGCCAAGAAAAGCTAAAGCGTTTAGAGGGAATCAAGAGATTCATCCCATGATGTGGTGAGCATGGGGTAAGCTCTGCCTGACATCTCGAGCCTCAGACTTGTGTGCCTAAGTTGGGTGAATTGTCTGAATTTCTTTGAAGAGCTGGTCCCCAGTAAGGGATGAGTTTGTAGGTGCATCTTGAAGTCTGAGTCTCCCCCATGCCTACAAAGGCAGATGGCTTTTTCAGGTCATGATTTAGAATGGAAGCCTACCTGAAAAGGTCCCGATTTTTCTCAGGAGAAACCATCCTCTCTCAACTGAGATGCAGAAAGCTTTTCTCTGAGACACCTGCAAGCAGGTGCTCAGGCCCTGTTTAATCTCACCTAGACACAGCTGTCTAGCAGTGTAATATCAACACCTTTACCTGTATAGGATGCCTGCGTTCCTAACCACCTGCTTAGGCTGAAAGCTGGATCCGCACTGTCAGAGCATCTTACCACAGGGTGCATGTTCCTACAGCTCCTGAAGATGTGCCTACAAAAGGCAAGGTTTTGTTGCAATACCAATTTCTGATCATCCGTTGATGGAATATTTTGTGTCAGTCTCTAGAAAATAATGGTACTTGTACTGTAAAAAAAAAAGGTGCAGTGAAGACTGTACGTGTTTTTACATTAGTTACTATCCACAAACAAATGCTTTGGGCTCTTTCACAGTTCCTGCAAAACCTGAAATAATATAGTTAATGTCTTGAACTCTTGCAAGCATCTAATTTAATAATGCATGGAACTAAATTAACCCAGGAAAAAAATTAAGGCAATATCTGTGCTTCCCTATCAGCCCC
The DNA here is from genome assembly GCA_013400915.1 of Pardalotus punctatus. NCBI lineage: Eukaryota > Metazoa > Chordata > Aves > Passeriformes > Pardalotidae > Pardalotus > Pardalotus punctatus. The sequence goes on from VZTX01013546.1 coordinate 134,170, forward strand.
TTTCATGCTGCTGAAGGGCAAAGGGCCTTTTCTGCATTAATTACGTCCAGTTTGCTGAAAGGTTTGGCTGGAGCCTTAGCCCCATACAGCTTGGCAAGGGTCTGATGTGGCTGGCCAAGCCTTTCTCCCCACTGACTTGACTACCAGGGCTGCCAGCTGCCAGCTCCTGTTGTCCTCATACAGAATTTTTTGAAGGTTCCTCCTCAAACTGTTGCCGCTGACTGTCATGGAGCGAGCCCCACCTTCCATGTCAGCATTTTGTGTATCCTTGCCTGTGTTTGCCAGCCCAGCCTTGTAAATTGTGTGCCTGAAGAGTGTGCTTTGAATGAAGGCACCCAGCGATTCACGGTGAGTGTGCACAACGTTCAGCGCCCTCCCTTTGTCCCGGTCCAGCTGGTTCTCCAGACCTGGGCTGCAGCAAGCAGCTGATCTGTATAGCCATGAGCTGGGGGGATGCTGAGTGACATGGCTCGTCCAGCACATGGCCTGGTGCTTTGAGAAGGTGCACAGTCATTCATCCTATCCCTGCTGTCCAGAGGAGCTGAATTTAGAGAACAAAAGAATGTCACCTGCAACAGTTTCAAACACTTTTTCTGTAGTGAATGAGCATGCACCACTTGGGGAATGACAAAATATGTTGCGTCTGTCAGTGACCACCACCTGTGTGTCTGGGATAGTGTCTTTTTGGGATAATATAACCTCCTGTGTCACTGAATGCTGAGAAAATACCTGCACTGCTAATTCTGAACCCTGTCATAGTGTGTTTACTCCTCTGGTGTCTTTCTCCATTGTGGGCTGCCAAACTAATGCTGTCCTTATCCAGAATTCTGGCTTTCATTATTAATTGGAGGTCAGCTTTATGCCTCCAACACCTGTTTAAATTATCTGGCCAAATTTGAAACTTTAGTAATGAGTGTACCCTAAGTTATGGCCTAAGGATGAAAGTCAAAATCAAACCTTCACCTATGCAGGAACTGTGCTGGTAATAAGGCAAAGAAAGTGTAGGGCACAAACATCTGGATCCTGTTACTGAAGCCTAACTGATGAAAGATTGCAAAAATGCATGATGGGTGTCATGATGTGTAGTAGGAAAGGTGAGGTGGTTGAAGAGTAGATCAAACTAAAAAGAGGATAAAAATCAGCAACAGCTGTGAGACAGAAGTTGCTGTCCTGTGTAAATGGGAAGGTATATGGTTGTTAATATGAAGTTTCAAACTCGGTGTTTTTCAATTGCATGAAAAGAGGGATATAAAAGACACTGCTTGTGATGCTTGCTGGAGTCCCTGAACAGGAGGTGTTCTGGTCACAGTGCCATAGAGGAGCCTTTTTTAAAAGGCACTGTTGTCTTACGTAATGGCGTTTCATTTTGTTATCAGACTTGGTTTATCACTTGTTACATCAAAATATTAATAGTTGTGTTGGTAATGTGTCTTTCAGTTGGTTTCAAGCTCTGGCATCTTCTGCTCTCTTCTCTTGGTGCAAAGGGTAAAATGCTGCCCTGGGGCTGTTTGCACAGTGATCTGTTCAGAGTGGAGCTGAACGGAGCCACTGGGGGGGAAGAGCTTTCTGCTTTAGTCTGTGGGTGAGCAGAAATGAACTGAGCTACAGGGAGGGTTTCGTTTGCATAACCTGTGGGTTTCATTTGCAAAAGCTGCGTAACCATAGTTATCCTGTTGGGAATCTCTGAAACAATTGCATTTGGGAAATGTACTTAAGGAGGCAGAAAAGGCTACTAACTAGTTGGAGACTGCACCCCACTAGTGAGAGCTGTGTGTGTAGGCTTGGATAATGATGCTCTTTGTCACCAGTGAAAATTACATGTAGCTTGGAAAAAATCCGAGGGAAGAAGAAAATTTGTGGGGAGGTTTTTGTGAGGAAATTACAGCACAGGGCTGAAGCTTCTCTGGCCTGTGCCCCTGCTGGTGTCCAACGTCATTGTAATTTTGCTCTGTGTTGGCAAGAAGTTAAGGCTAAGGACTGCTTTGTCAGGGTCTGGAGACAGATTTGACTAAATTCTTTGTCTCCAGTGGTTCAAATATGTCATCATCTGTTTGTTGCTTGACACAATGGCTGGAGAAATGAAAACAACATTGTAAGGATCACTTTCACAGGGGACTCAGTTACTAAACCTCTGCTAACAAATTTCTGGGTATAGGTCCAAGCATGGATATGAAGCACATGCTGTACTTCTCTTGACAGTGTGTTTCTTTCACACTTAAAAACTTTCTACCTTTTATCCAGAAATGGGTATTTGCAAGTTAATGGCATTCAAGAAAAATTTCAGCAATCCTTGGGATTTCTTGGGGGATTCTCTGAGCATGATACCTTGTTTTAGAGAAAAATCCTGTTTTTTCAAAATCTCATTACTGTGGCTTTTGACTTTTTTTGGTCACGGATTACATTTTGAATGCAAAGCAGTGTCATTTAAATAAGACAAGATGGAAAATACTACAGAACTGATGACTTTGTATTTAAAGGGGTTACTCCTTCAAAATACTCACTAGCAAATATACTCAACAGCAAACTTCTGAGAGAATTGTTCTAAATGGAATCAATTTTAAGGAAGGGAATTGCAGGATATCCTGGTGTGATCTAGTGAGTGATAGGGCAAACATCAGTAGGATGGCTAAGGCTTGGTTTCATTTCAGAAAATTGTGGTGAATAGCAGAAGTAGGATGAAGAGGAGGCTTGGAAGATAAAGAGAAAAAACAATAGAAAAGGAGGGAATGTGAGATACATTATCTTTCAGAAAGTGCTTTATGCCAGACTTTCACAAGAAGTGCTGCCTTTTGTTGAAGAACAGTCAGGAATCAGGACAAGGCAACAGACAGAGGAGAGAAGATTCCCCCCAGCTGAGAAAAGTGTGAAGATTTTTTTTCTATTAACAAAAAACTCCTAGGATTTCTAGATTTTCCTCCCCTGCCTAATCCCTGCTCTAGTACTGTCCTGGTTCCTGTAGTGCCCACATTTAACTCCAGGGAATGACAGACCTGTGGATCTGTTTGTAACAGTCGCGAAGAGCAGCGGCGCCGTAGCGTTTGAGTGTGGATTGTTTTCCTCATTGAGGGACACTTGTCCCTGGGCACAGGAGTTCACTTATTGTCGTGTTGGCTCCAGAGGGAAACTGTCTTGAGCAGAGAACAGTTAGTTGGAGTAATCTGTGTACGTATGTGCTGTGTTTTGATGTAGTTCCCGGACAGCTGGTAACCAGACCTCATCTGTCAAACTCATTTCACCTCAGACCTAGAGTACAACTCCCATACTGATCTTTAAGGTAAAAGCATCACAAAGCTACTTGGTTCCTAAATTTCTGGTTGTTAGTATGCAATAGCTTTTTTTATTTCCTATTTTATTCTCTTATTTCCTCTTCAGAAACTTGATTTCTTTCAGCCACTGATGTTTTGACTTGCAGCAACTGTTTGCAAAAAAACCCTAAACAAAACAAACCCCCCCCAAAGAAAACAAACCAAAAAGCAATAAAACCCCCCCACCCCAAAAAGCAAAAAATAAAAAACCCCCCAAAGGCAGTTGGTACTATACAAACTGTTTGAGTAGAACCTTTTGTCATGCAGTGACTGCATTAACATAGTTGATGTAGCTCTACCCCTATCTTTACCTGTTAGGGTTGTTCCTAATTGGTTATTTCTGCATTTCTTACCAGTTTGCTGCCTCAGGTTATATATTTCAGATTAATTAGAAAACTGGAATCAATTCAAGGTTCCTAGAGAACAAGAATCTTGATTGTAGAAATTTTGTTACCTAGGTAATCATTATTAGTGAGCAGGCTTCCCAACTACATGTTCATCTTGGTTGCTTCTGTTTCTTCTGATGGAGAGAGAAAGCAGGAAGAGAAATTGCTCCACACCTCAAATTCTGCCTCTGAATTTAAGAAAGATCTTTTTTTTTTTAACCTGTTGAAACAGTTCTTGTTTGTCTAGTCTTTTTTTTTTAACCTGTTGAAACAGTTTTTTTTTTTCTTTGTTTTTTTTTTTTTTGTTGGTGTTTTGGGTGTTTTTTTGGTTTTTTTTTTTTTTGTTTTTTTTTTTTTGTTTTTGTGGTTTTTTTTTGTTTTTGTTTGTTTTTTACTGTTGTAGGGTTGGCAATGTCCTCCTTTTATTCTGAAAGCTGCTAAAAATATTCTGGGTAGAAGCTGAAGATGCAAGACAACAGTCTCTTGATGCTGAAATGCTTCATGGCCAAATGTTTGACAACTTCTTGTACTATTTTTGTTTCTGAGGGCACTGTAGCACACATGGAGACTTGCACCAGAAAAGAGGCAGAGCAGCTGACAAGAATTGTTCTTTGTAGACCAGGCCTGAAAGGACTAACAGAAGATGCTCTTTCTTCTCTCTTCATCTGTTGCTTACTTCTGAAGGGAAAATAAGGCTATTCTATATTTCCTGTGAATATTAATCAAAGGGAGGGGCTGGTGGGATGATGCACTACTGGCCCAGGGGCCATGCTGTGCTTCTCGGGTATCCTCCTGCTAGTGCCAAAAACTGGAGCAGCGTTTCACTGAATGCCTGAGCCTTGACAATGCTTCCAACACAGAAAACATAAGCGTGGTGACTTCAGTTCTGTGAGCAATGCCAGTGCTCTTGTGAGCTTTGGAAGTACTTGTTGCAGCCTTGAGATTGCTCTCATACAGGAGAATTGAAAGAAAAAACTGCTTTGGGTAATTCTTTGGAAAAGGTAAACCACAGTTTATTCCTCTGAAGTTGCATAACTATGGGGTGTTTTACTGACAGTCCTGTGTAACTCAAGGCTTTTCTCCTGAAACTCCATTTTTTTATTACAAAATTGTGCTAAGTTGTTATATTCACAGTAATTACAGTGATTAATTAATATATATAATGGAAGTGCTAGAATTGAAGATGCCAGTGGAACCTTAATTTGGTTCTCTTTTGCATATACACTGTAATACAGTATTTAATTATGTGAAGATGTACTATTTTATTCATAGAGTCTCTCTGCATGTTTCCAGAATATTCTAAGTACAGTACTTTCCTGTAGGTCTCTAGTGCTCTGAAGTACTGAAAGCACTTCTCAGTTTAAATTCTGGTACACAGTCAGAGCAGACTTGTGCTCTAGGGATTTCCATACCCAATGAACATGCTATTTCAGTTTTTATTTTGTGTTTTATATTTGCACTATGTCCACTTTGTTTGATTTCCAGCTGCAGTTGTGCTCTGAGCTGTTCTTTTCTGGAGATAGGAAGGCGCAGATGAAGAAGGCACAGGGAGAAGCTGCCCGTGGCTCAAAGTCCCGTGGGCAGCCGTGAGCTGTCAGCAGGGTCACAGTGCTGTGCAGTGTCGAGCTCAGACGCTTTCTGCAGACACAGAACGATGGCACTGTGCCTTCTGCTGGTGCATCACCCATGTCCTCCCCGAGGGGAATGGGAAGAGCTCTGCTGTAGGATTTCGCTGCCGTGAGCGCTGGGTGAGCTGTGACGGTGGCAGTGCCAGCTGCTGTGTGACACAGGGCCGGAGAGCCGTGGGTCTCTGATAGACAGGAGACCTGGCTAAGACGTTTCTGTGATGGAAATGACTCTGAAAGCTCTGCTTGACACCAGGGAAGGCTGTAGAGAATCGTAGAAGTTGTTTGCAGAGCTTGACTCGCACTTTAGAAACATTGTCTCCTAAAAAGGTTGGATATAAATGTCAAAAACTAGTATGAGGTTCTATGAACTCTTGTTCCTCTTTTTTCTAAATTGCTATCTGTGTGAACACGTTCAAGTGATGGCAGTGTTGCTTGGACAGATGCAAGAACTAGACTGACAGTACTAGAACATCCTTTTTCCCTGGTATTCTCCTGTTCCCTCCGATGAGCACCATCCGCCCCTGTTATTGGGAATCCTGAGGCAGTGGCTTGTTGCTCAATCTATTCAAACATATTTTTCCAGTAGGATGCTGGTGCACATGCTAAACTGAACCAGATTAAAAATGAGCACTTACCCCTTCTGTGTTGCTTGAGAATCACAGTGTGACAATGAGATCTCAGTTATCAGATACATACTGCATTTTAATCAAACCAACAATTAATTTGGATTGTCTGTGAAAGTTTGTTATCAGTAAGGCTTTTCTTTAATTGGTATAAATCTGAATGGTGATTTTTATCATTGCAAATGTATTTTTAAAAAAGCAGTTGAAGTGAAGTAATAGGAAACACATTGCACAAAGCTATTAACACCATTAACTCTCAGTATGCTTCAAATTCATTGTAAACCTGAATTAACAATACAGCTAATTTTTAAATTGCCTGCACGCGATCTAAAATTTTAGATACAAAAAACATCTGGAATATAGATATTACCCTAATTTTGCAAAATGGAGAAACCCTTTCTGATGCTCTCAAAACTGTGCCTGTCCTCTTCCAGCTGCTCATGAAAGTTTCACAGCCTGGCAAATCTCCTCAGCCTTTTGGCCCAACTGGTCACAGAAAGGAGAACTTGGTGGCCAGAAATGACAGTTGGCTGCTGGTTATTTTATCACTTTTTTTAAAGCAGTCTAAGCTAAGCTGCCTTTTTCCTTTCAATTCAAGCCTTTCTCTTTGCATAGCACGCCTACTAAAAAAAAAAAAAAAAGAAGACTTTTGGTCAATTCTAGAATTTTTAAAATTTCTACTTGTAAGTCAGTGTTGCAATTCATTGAAACCCTTCTCTGGCTCATTATGTAGAAGGAACTTGGGCAAGTTCTGCCACAAATTTAAGCCACATCAGGCAGCAGAAACTGCTGTAGAAGGCAAGTGTCCAAAGTGAGCAATGTTCTTTCCTCAAAGAATATGCACAGGTGATCCTGTAGGAATTTAACTTAGATGGGGTGAATTGATAGAGGCTTTTAAGCTGCCTCTACCTAATGGTGAGGTTATGCCCATCACTCTGGTAGATTCTGAGCAGAAACCAGTGGGCAATTGTAACATAATACAAGCTAGATATTTTAATTTGTTTTTTATTCTTCTTTTATAGATGAACAGTGTGTAGGTGGTGATCATGCAGTACACTGTAGAAATTCTTTTTACCTCTTAAACTGCAAGATCTGCAAATAAACCTGGGGGAAAATGGAAACTGTCACTGTTCTCCCAAGGAATGGCAAGGCTTGGAAGAGCAGATAACAGTGAGCTGTGAGAGGGCAGGGCTCATCTCCACTCTGACAGTCCAGCCAGTGAGATCTGCAGCTGCTAGCCAGGGCAAGCAATTGGATAGCCAGGGCTGTGGGTTTCTTACAGCTTATGCAGTTCTTGTGCTGATGCCCTGGTGCTACAGCTCAAGACTAAGCTACAGACTTTCCTCGACATCAAAGGAAATATTTACATCGGGCTGAAGTTCTGCAGCTGTTTCCAGGCATCATGTCTCTGCAGTCCCATTCTCCAGTGCCAGCTGGTTCTCGTTTCCTGAGCCCAGACATGGCTTTGTGGGCAAAGGCTGTTCCAGAAAATCGTTGCTCTGGAAGTCACAATTCACTCCATGTCTTGCAGTTGCCACAAGAGATGTGGCAGTGCAGAGATGAGCAGTTCTGGTTACCATGGCTGCTCTCATGAATCATTCAGCCAGGCACGCTTGGCGTTGGCCTGAAAGCTGCCTCTGTTTGGCAATACATTGTCAGATGAAACTGGCACATGATTTGGGCTGATCTGCTGGGAGTCTGAGAATCGTTTCACTTGCTTTGAGGGTGCTGAGGATCTGGGATATTGATCCCTAGATGCAAAAAGCAGTCGGTTCTCCCTAAGCAGTCGGTTCTGTTGTGCCTGTGTGCCACCAATCCCAGAAATGCCTGAGGCAGGATGTCAGCGAGATGAGAATGGGTTACCTGGTCATGTGTGAGAGAGTATCCTCCTTCATGTCCTCTCCTTCCCTGACTCGTGGTAAGTGCAGCTGTGAGTTTGGAAAGGCCACTTAGTACCGAGCAGGTACAGCAAAGACTTGCAGGAGATCTTATGCAGACAAGCCTTTGGATGAATTAATCAACCTCTTGTGACTTTTTCAACCCGTGCTTTTCACAAGTCATTGCAATGATCTTTGAGGTTTTACTCATGGGTCCAAAGGGTCTCATCCTCTAGACTTAGCCCTCTGAAGGGATCATTTACATGCGCTGGCTTGTTTCTGTGTGTTTTGAGCTCTGCTCTGACACTGATTCTTGCCATTTCCTTAGGCAATAACATAGATAGGTTTTTTTGTAATTTACTTAGGACCTGAAAAACTGATGGTGACTGTGTGATAGCAAATAAGACATCCGCTGTCACTGAATTTCTCCTGTGTACTTGAAATTTGTAATTCTTGAAATGCCAAAAACTACTTAAGCTCTTGTGCCTCTCGGTATTAACCTGATGTGTGGAAACGCTCCCCAGAGCTGTGTGTCCAAGAGCAGGGGCACTCTCAAGCACAGGCTAAGCAGGCAGTTTAGGGCATCCAAATAGCCGCAGTTCTTCTGGATTTTTGGCATGTTCTAGGGCCCCAGGAAGCCAGGTAGCCGCATCTGCTAAACCAGTAAACAGCCTGTAAATTGGCAGCTGTGACTGGGATGGTTAGTTGTAAAAATCAGTCTTTATCCACCATATACTAGAGTCTGGAATTGTTTTACCAATCTCTGTCCTAACCTCTCTTCTCAGCCTGGAAGAGTTGCTCTGACCTGCTGATGTTGTTTTTGCTGCTGAGGACTCCCTCGTTAACTCCATCTGAAGCATGAACATGGTTCTGTTACAAGCCCTGTTTGCTCTCTTCCTCTCCCCCCGCCCCTTTCCTTGTTCCCCAACCCTTTTCCTTCACCTGCTTTTGCTGTCAGCTGCATGCAAGGACAGATGGGGTTTTGCCTCCTGCTCCTCGTTCTCTGCTTCCCCCCTGGTACAACATCAGGGCAGACTCTTGTTTAGTGCTGAAGCTAAAGTCAGGCTGACACTCTTTCTTGGATGTGTAAGAGGATGCTGAATGTGATCACCCCTTATGCTTGAAAAACAAAGGGTACTGATGAGCGGAGGGACTTTGTGATTTATAATTGGGGAATCTGGTTGCAAGTTCCAAACAGAATTATGGGTGAAAAGTTCCGCTTGGAAGCTTTCTGGTACCAAAAAGTTTTCTTTCACATGACCTTTTCAACAGCACAGTGCATGATCATAATGATTGTGCTATTTTTAAAAAAAGTTTTTTGTATGCCAAAAATCATACTAAAGAAAGAAAGAACTTTCTTACCCTCTACTCAACATGTATTTTTATATGTCAATAAAAAAAACAACTTTAAGTTGTTAATAATCAGAAGATGCAGTCTTGTAATCATATGAGGACAATGGCATCCTATGGTAACAACTAATTCCAAAGGTAAATGTCCCTTAAAATAAAGCTACTTTGTCTTTTACCAGCCATAACAACAACAGTATGTCTTGTATTCTGCCAGTTTTAATAGACTGGAAGGATAACTTAAGTTCAAGCCAACAAAATTTTGTGTAATAGTTAAGTTCCAAATTAGTTTCTCACTCTTTTGCATAACCTAACCTAAATATCAATACTGTTTGATTTTTGTGTTAAAACTTGATTTTTTTCTTACCCATTTTCTATTAAGGAATGTATTTTCTTTAACAGACACAGAGAACCTCCTTTTCCCCACCTCCCCATACAGCAAAATAACATATCTCTACTCAAACCAATAAAGAATATGCTGTAGATAAATTCATACCATACCAATGGAGCGTAAGGATTCCATTAATGCTTTAGTGATATTATCAAGGAAGAAAAAGGCAAAATGGATCCACAACTCTTACTCTGCTGTGTCAGTAATGAAGCAATGTTGTAGCAGCTGCTGTAGTTTTGGTTTTTTTCCTATAGGCATCAGTTGGTGTATTGTGGAAGCTTAAAAAAAAAAAAATCCTAACATTTCCTTCTTTCTTTTTCTGTCTCTATTTTTTTAATTTAAAGAACAGTCAGCTTGCTTTTGTTACGACTGTGATGTACTTTTCCCTACTAACTCCAAGAGCAATATGGAAATTACAAATATGACAGAGAAATATGAGCTTTATAGTGTAGAAAAAGTGGCTGTAGCAATATATCAGAGAAATTATTGACTGTTATTGGTCACAACACAATTTATTATTTTACCAGTGTGCTGTGAGAAGTTCCTCAGCCAACTCAAAGCTTTCCTACTGTATTATTGCTGCCTGGGAGTTTAACTGGTAGCACTTTGCTAAATGCAAGCACAGTAATTATTTGCACATCAGGCCCTTGGATTCCTCCCTCCCCACCCCAACCCATCATCTTAACATACTGTATGTGCAAGAATTTGATTTACCTTTTTTATTTTGGACTTTGTACGGAAAGGCTTTCACGGAGGAAAGATGGCTGAAAGATATAAGGGAGGGCTGAGAATTTGGAAATTGTCTGCTCTGCACTTTGTGTGTGCTCCCTGCCAAACTCACGTGTAACTCTCATTAATGCTAATGGGATTTAATACATGCTGCAAGAGGAAAATATCCTCATTTATTTTGCTCTGAATTGAGTGGGTAGCAAAAGTGCTGTATTGACAACTCTGGAGCCCTCTATTTATCCAAAGAACAGGCAGTGTCAGAATAAGTTCCTCTTTCACCCTGGTGTCTCAGTCCCCTTCCGAGGGGCTCTGGGGGGAGCACAGCCCCTGTGCCCGCGGGGCAGTCGGGCAGCGCGGGCACCGGAGCTGCCGGCCGAGGTTTGGCTGTGTGCAGCCCTGGGCAGGTGCTGAGCTGGGCTGGGTGTGAGTGAGTGCCAGAAGGATGGACGGTACAGATGAGCTCTTTCAATCCAGAGAAACAGCCCGTGCTCACAGCTCTGCCTGCAAATATTTCACACCAGCGCAGCCACGAGAGGAAACCTTTTCCTGGCCTTTGCTGGCTTGGGTGTAAAATGTTAGCTTGGCTTAAGGAAGGGGTTGCTCAGATAAGGCCTTTGAAACTGTTGTTGCTCCCAAGCAATGCAGCAGTGCTGTGTTTATTGGCACTTAGGCAATGCATGGACTTCTGTCTATATGATTGAATGATAATGATAACTTTAAGATGTCTCCTGCTATACATGTGTTATAATGGTCAGGAAAACCTCTCTATTGAAACTTCTTACAAGAGTATTCTAAGGTAAAACCATACTTTGGAAAAAAAGTAGGAGGAAGTCCTCTATTAGGATCAATAAAATATTGTGTTCTTTTGACTGTGAGATAAAATTAGGCATAATTATATGCAATTTAACATGCTGAGAGTCACATTTCATGGAGAATTTTGAGTTCTTTTGGAGGAAAAAATTTGAGTTGACTTGCCTCTTTATTGAAAACTGGCTTATTTATCTGTTTATTTTTGCTATTATCCTGACTCAGCTAAACTTGATTGATTGACAGTATTTCCATTACATAGGCAAGGAGACTCACTTCAGCTTTCAAAAGCAGCAACCTCACATTCAACAATAATTCAGGGCTACGCTGCAGCGTTTTGTTGTTTTACATCCCCCTGTGGGCAGGACTCTGGGGGAGTCTGTCTCTGCCTGGCTGGCCTTGCCCACCTTCCTGCAGCACCTCTGTGTGCTCTGTACAAAACACTTCAGCACAAGCAGCCGTCAGGCATTTCCAAAACTTCTGTGCACTGCTTATAAGGAAGAGTTTCAGGATTAAGCATTGTTGCTTTTTCTCTTTGGGCTAGAGGAGAAGGCTTTCAAGAAAACAAAACTTGCTGGGGAAGAAGTCAGAGCCTGCAAAATACCATCAAGCATGTTGAAAACCAAGGCTGATGTACTTGGCTCAGGTTCTAAAATGGTCGGGACTTCAGAGATAAATTTGAGTCCTGTGACCAAGGAACTCCTTCTTGACTGTGTGTCCAGGACACCTTGAGGTTTTGACCATCCTGTTCTTCCTTTATCTCCTTTGTTGTTTCGGTAATGCCACCTTGTTTCTCTTCTAAATCCACCTATCACTGGATTGTATGTGACTTTTATAGGTGTGGAGTTTTTTTTAAACCTCATGCTGGTGCCTATCTGAGGAAAAATCTCTGAGTTCTATAATCTCATTCAAACAGACGTATGCTCTTTTCACCTTCAAGTGCTTGGTGTAAAATTGGCCTTATGTAACAAAAAGCTTGAGTTTTCATATTGTCCAAGCTGGCGTCTCAAAAGCGGGTTGATGCAAACAAAAACAATTAAAATGGAATCAGCTGGAAGTTAACACAAGCCTTGGGAGTTCTGAAGACATCTTGTAAAACCCAACTCAGATATTAAGTAATGCTTTAAGCAGTGTCTCTTTTTTTGTGTGATATCAAAGAAATGGTGGATGCTTAGGTAGTAGGCAAAAGATACTGGAAAAGGAAAATAATAATATAAAGCTGAGGTGTGTTTTGAAAGTTGGACATGAGCCTTTCCTTTACATTTCCTTCTGTAATGTTGCAGTTACATGTTATTTAGGTCATTAAATCAACCTGCAGATGCCAGGAGGGAGAGTTCATTCTGAGACTTTTTTTTTGAGGGCCATCTCACTTTGTAGTTGAACAGGATCTTTGCTGATATTGAAGATTATTCCTGCTGAGCTCCATTTCCAATATATAATTCAACAATAAAAAAAAGGTGCTTTCAATTCAAGGAAAAAAATGTGTGGTTGAACAGAGTTTAGGCTTGTAGTGCGCGGCTTGTTTGCAAGGTTTTTAAAGTCAGCTAAACAGTTCACTTCCATTCTACAATTTATTTAATTAATGTTCATCTCATTAGTAGGGATCTATCTTAGCCATCTACCATTACAGAGTAAATTGCTTTAATGAATTCTGTGATTCTCTCAAAATTCCCCATCAGATGAGAGGTCCTGCTAATGTAATAAGTCAAGAAAGTACAGCTTTGGAAATTCATTAGATATTATTTCTTATGAATTGTCTCTGGAAAAACTCTGAGAGCTGTGCAGTGGTCAAAAGGGACCATTAGTAAATCTTCTTCTTAGAGATGACCAGAAAGAACAAAGTTTAGTTTGGGTATGAAATTCATTAGGACACTGTTGATTTTTGGTTTGTTATGAGGTGTTTTTATTTGTTGGTTTTGTGGGGGTTTTTTCAATTTTTTTTTATTATGGTCAAGTTCCCTTTAAAAGAGGTTGTCAATGCCTGAATTTCATTTTTCGCTTAACTGAGATGACAGAAAAACAAGGTGTTTTCCAAGAAAAGTCCACAAAAGGTGTCTACTAAATTCAGTTGAAAGGTGACATTTACCTGTAGTGTGTACTGGAAGGAATTGGAACACATGGAAAACAAAAGACCAGCCAGGATTGATAATTTTTCACTGAATTATTTCTCCTGACTTTTTCCCTCTTCCCCTCCTCATTAACACTCCTCCACCTGAGTTAGTATTCAATCCAATCAGAAAATCGCATAGAAAGGAACTAGAGCACTTACCAGAATAGAATATTTCACTTGGAAGGCGCCTGCAATGGGTTTTCCTTTAAAGGCTTAATTGTCGAGGTACTTCTTGCTATGTCTAATTGTCTGGCTAGTTTTTAATGTGGAAATACGGTGCAGTGGCCGGGGGCAGGGTGAAACAGGAGCAGCGCTGGAAACGTTTCCTTGGCCCCAGTCTGGCGCCCCGCGTCTCGCCCCGGCGCTGCTGCCGCAGCCGCCGCCGGGCGCGATGGACAAGGAGCCGCTCCTGGACTCGCAGCTCCCGGGCTGCCTTTGCAGCGCCCAGGGGTATTTGGGCTCAGGAGATAAACGTGGAGACTCCCCTGCCCCTCTGTCAAGGTCAAAGCGCAGTAACTTTACCAGAAAAATGAGGATGTGCTTTGCAGCCAGATCTCCGTTAGCCCAGCTCTGTTTTCCTGCTGAAGTCAAGGATATGAGTCTGCACAGATGAAGCATATTTTTTAAGACAGCAGTTTAGTGTACAAAGTATGGGGATAAGTCAAACAATTAAACTTTTTTTCTGTCCTCTCCCTCTCTCCCTGGTAATTATCCCTTTCTTTAAGCTCTTTGGTACTTCTCATTCATAGGACAGTAGAATGATGTTACAATAATTTCCCTTCAGCAGCGGGAGATACACTGCTGTATATTATGCCCTTTAGCTAAAAGAAAAATTGATTCTGTCATGTATACATTTATATCTCATCTAGTTTTTTTTGAGGAAATTTTTAACTTTCCTTATGAGGCTGAGGTAGAAAATAAACTATTGAGACATATTACGTGATTCTCTCATCTTGGGAAGACTGTCCATCTTGAGAAACAAGAAATTCAGAAGCAAAGCTAAACAATGATTAGAGCTCTAGGCAGGTTTTCTTTTCTACAAAAAAGTCCAGTTACATTTGTGGGGTAGGTTTTCCTAAAAAAAAAATAAAAAAACATTAGGGAACTGAATGCAATGTGTCAAGTCTTTGGAGTCTCTTACTTTCTGAATCCTGAAATTTGAGAAAACCGTATCTTCACAAACAGCCAAATTTTAATCCATGTGGTATTAAAAGGTTTATTATCTTGAGATAGTGGTACATTCTCTCTAGGAGCAGGAGTGACTTCTGCTTAATTCACTGGGCTGATCAAGCATCTGGCTTCCATTCCTGGGCTGTCCTGGGTGATCCTAGCTATCTCAAAGTCTGTTTCCTCAGCTTTCAATTTGAAAAACTGTGATAATAGTCACTTTGCCTCACCAAAGTGGAAGAAAAAAATATAGAATGATGATGTACGTACAGTTTGTAGCACTGAGTACCCTGTAACTTCTGCAGAAAACCAAATGTAGGCTGTGTTACAGTGTCCTCATCCAAAAAATGGTCCAAAGACTTGTATTCAAAGTTTTACCTGTTAAAATGTCTATCAAATCAAAGTAATCAGTATTCATGGGGCATTGATAAACAAAATACTCAATGAAAAAAATCTCATTTTCTTGAATTACATTATGAAATACAGTAGTAATTCCCAAGGGTGATGTCTCGCATTCCATTCCCCTTGGTAGTCTAGAGGAGTTGCATTTCCTGGGATTCCACACAGCCTCTTGTCATGTGGAAGAAAAGCTGAAATGGTGAGATTTCCAGATCACTGTCCACTATGGGAAGTTGGAGTCTGGATAATATCCAATCTAGGCTGTCTGATCAATGTCAAGCAGAGCCACATCTTGCAAAATCAAGATTCGCTTAAAGGAAAAAAACACCTCACCCCCAAAAATTTTAAAAATGTCTTTTCCTTAACCATTCTTCAATAGTAAATTTTTGTCCTCTGCAGTGAGGAATAAATGGGCAAACAGGTAGAGAAAGAACTAAGAATATTTGTGTACATGAATATGTGGACAAATATAGGTTTTCCTAAAATGAAACGTTTTGCTGTAACAACAGAGGACAGGGTTTCTGGGAAGGGAGATTTCTCTGATACAGAGGCAAATCCTTATTCCAGGATGGGTTCTGTTCTCTTAACTTCTATTGGGACCATGTGTGTGTCCCTGTCTGAGAATCTCCAGTTATCATTTCTTTTTTCTTTTTTTTATTTTTAATTGTAGCACTTCATATTACCTATAAAGAAAAGCGAACCAAGTTTTTTCAAGAATATGTTTGATTATTTTATCTTAGTATGTTAAACTTAAAAAAGCATTTTAGAATTAATTCATTGTGGAACCCTGGGGCTAAGAACCACATGTCACAGGTAACCAAATTAGAAGTCCATGGGTTATGAGATCACAAGCCCCTAGAGAAATATTTAGTGGTATGTTTACTTAATATCAAACAGCATGTGAAGTTTATTTATTAATATGCCTGCAGGTTTTTCTCTAATCCCACTTCTCAAAGATGCTCACACGTAGATAGGAAAGCCAGGAGGGGGTGAATTGCCCTGGTAGTATTTCCATCTAATAGAATAATGTATCTGTTAAAGAAAAATGTTAGGTTACAGTACATACTTTGCTGACCTTGACCAAACCTCAAGTCCTGGTTTACACAGAAGCCTGTTGTGTGCTGTTTACAGAGAGCAGAACGGCACACGCACAGCAACTTCCTCTTAGGGTTATGAATCTTTAAGTAAGGAGAAAATTCATTTTTTAGCATAGTCAGAAGAGCAATTGCTCTCAGCTAAGAGTGAGAAAGCAATTCACCCACCCCTGCTCATGCCGTGCTGCAGCAGTAGAGCCCAGTGGGAGGAAGGCTGCAGGAGGGAAATCTCCCTTCCCCGTGTCCGCAGCAGCGGGGTCCGTCAGCGTTGGTGTCCTGGCCAGAGCCGCCAAGGGCAGGACCTGGCTGGGCTCCCCTGTGCTGAGGGGCCCGGCCCTGCCTGCCCCCAGCACCGCTGGACATCGCTGCAGCCTGGGCAAGCCGGGCAGGTGCCCCGTGCGCAGGCCCTGGCAGGTGCCCCGTGCAGGTGTGCCATGCAGGTGCCCCGTGCAGGTGTGCTGTGCAGGTGTGCCATGCATGTGTGCTGTGCAGGTGCCCCATGCAGGTGCGCCATGCAGGTGCCCCATGCAGGTGCACCATTCCGGCCACCTGCGCTGGCCTTGGCTCCCTGTCCAGGGCCCTTTGTGAGTCTCAAGGCAGCGCTGCCAGGCGCAGTGTGCCGCTCACAGGGTCTCGGTTGTCCTCCCAGACCTGCTGCGAACCCACTGATTTTGGTGTGTGTCTGTATCGCAGGAGCACTAACATTTACCTCCTTAATGAAGCATTTTTGGATTTACTGACAAAAACTTTTACGTAAGAGCAAGAAGGTACTAGCTAGTTTATCACATTGCTGAAGTGCTGAGAAGGATTGCTTGTGTTTGCCAGAGTCCCTTTAGCCCTCTTGATCATTTAGTGTCCTATTTATGCACTAGATAAAACATTAGATCCAGGCATTGTTGAAAAAAAAAAATTGCATCAGTGCTATCCTTTGCTTGTTCAATCTATGCAGCACATCGCTGCCTTAAATGTTCATAGGCAACTGCCTGGATTTACTCTGAATTTGTAATTATTAAGCTCATAATAAACCTGAAAATTAAAGGCAAGAGAGGTATTTTTATGTTCTTGTTAAAACCTCAAAGCTTGAGAAAGTTTTACAAAATGCTGAGCTCTTTGTCTTCTGTGTCAAGGGCTGTTACCAGAGCAGGTGCCGAGACAATCTGGACACCTGCAATCTGCAGACAGATTCCATCAAGCTCCTATCTGTTAGAAGCTGCAGTGCTTGCATTTGGATTCGATAGCTAACAATAATGTGGTATTTTATAAACATTAGTGGGTCTGATTTTGCACTGGTCAGCAGAGGTAAAAAGTAGGTACTTTTGGAAAACAAATAAAAAAGGAATTGGAACTGTCTCAATAAATAGTGCAAATTGTAAATTTCCCAGAGATGCAGTCTTTTGCTCAGGCATAAGAAAATAAAGCTGGCAATTACAATATTGAGGAATTGCAGAAGCTGCTTCTGCAGTTAAGGCCTAATATTTACTTGACAATACCTTTATATTATTATATATGGCATTAAGTCCTTTTAATCTATAAAATTGAAATTTCTCCTTTCTGTTGCATTAGGAAAAAATCACCTACAATCTCTGTAAATGGAATAAACCCATGAATTTTCTGACTGTACATCAGTGATGATCTTAATACCTTTTTTTAAATCTACTGATAAGGGTTTAACGAAATAAGTGGAGTATTCATGTTAGGAGAAGCAGAGGAACTTGGTTGACATCTGGAAACTGATCTTCACAAGCCAGTTTCCCAACCTTTTTTTTGGTATGGCCTTGGCTGAGGAATGTGCTCCCTCTTTTTTCTGAGACCAGTTCCCTAAAACCACAGATACAGGAAATGTTTAGGTTCTGAAACATGATTTCAAGGAATGGAGTAACTCGTGTCTCCAAAACCCCATTTTGATGAAAAATATCATAGCTCTACTGCTAAACACCTGTTTCAGGGTGTCATTTTTGGCAAGGAAGTTTGCTGAATATTGATGTTTAACATATTCCACATTTTACCCCAACTGCGGAACTTGGTTTCAAACAATATTGTCTTTCATCCAAAGATACTTTGTAAGTGACAAATTCATATTTTTGAGATGAATAGTGAAAGCCAGACAGATATAATCACATTTAGCTATTTGAAGAGATGACCTGCTTTTCAGAAAAGTCAGACTTTTTTTTTTTCTTTTTTTTGTAACCTGTGGTGACTGAGAGCATTTTGAATATTCCAACTCGGTGCCAATGCACGTTAATTTGAATTAGGATTTGTTTGTGCCTAATTGCAGACTAAAATGTGGTTGAATTACCAGCTATAATTTAGCTATTGTAGTGTAAAAAGTTGAAGGGATGCAATTGTAAGGACTTTCTTCTCTTTCAAAATTCATCTTGTCACACAAATCTGGTTTAATTTTTGCATTGTCTTTGTAGTGTGCCTACTCACCCTGTGAACTATATATATTTCAATTTTTTTTCTTGTAATTTGTGGTTCTTTAGTTTTCTGAGTTTTGATGAGTTTGCAAATCTACCTTGCAACAGTTATTGATTATGGTGCACCTTGCAGCTTTCGTTGTTAGGTAAAGTCTGGTTTCAATCAAAGGAAGCACTTATGAAGTAAGGGAAAGGACATCTACACAGATCTGCTTCATGAGTGAAGGAAATGCCTCTGAATTCTCTTCTTATTCCCCTAAAGCAGAGCTCAGTTGGTGCTATGGTTGGCCAACATTTTCTGTTTGTTTTTGTGATTACTCTGGAAAAGAACGTGAGATTGTGTACTTGCTTTTCCCCAGCTCGTATGTACCCCAAGAAGAAAACCGGCTTCTTGCCACCACCTTCCCGCTGTGTTATCAGGAGCGGTGCCCCAGGCAGCTTTGGGCTGGAGAGATGGACAAAGGGGGAATTCTGTCGGGTGTCTTCTGGACGGGCACAATGGTCCGGTGGTGTCCAGAGCCGTCCTTTGTCCTTCAGCTGCTGCTGTGCCTGCGTACTTGATCGATTGGTTGGTTTGAATTTGCGCAGAAAGGGGAATTAAGAGCTGTGCTTCAGACTGGGATAGCTGCGTTGCATCAGCTTCTTAGGAGTTAGAAAGAAAACCTATTATTCACAATAAATTAAATTTCTAATGAAAGCAAAAGGAACAGTCTTAAGAAGAAACGATTTAGATTTTTTTTTTTTTTTGTGAAGGAGATAGGAGAGCTCCTTTTATCTTTTGTTTGTACATTACCTAGACCATCTAGAGCATGTCATGTGATCTATGATAGATGCTTTTGCTTCAGAAAAATGCCTCAAAGATCTCAAAACTCTTTGAGCTTGTACATGCAGACAACCTGAGCTTGCAAATAGAATCTGTCTCAAGGAACTCTCAGCATAATTTCCATCTGTCAAGCACCAGTATTAAGGCCCCTTAGATGTTCTGGAATTTCCATTTCCATGGGAAATTTCAGCATTTCTACAACAATACCAGAATTTTACTTTTTTTTAATTTTTTTTTTTTTTTTTTTTTTCTTTTTTAGTCTGGAAATACTAAAATAGTGATCTGTTACTTTTCCATTATAACATACACTCACAAGGAGATCTGGAGTTCAACAGTCTAATCCATCTTTTTAATCCAGATGAATTCATTCTCCTGAAATACATCTGAACCATACAATTCCTATGACAAACCAATCAGCTCTTCCTTGCTGGGCAATCTGTGTTGCACAAAAACAGAGATGAAGATGGAGAGCAGCACGAAGGTCAGACTCCAGTAATACTTCAGTATTGGTCCAAACATAGATTTCTTCTCTCTGCAATATTTCTGTGGTAGAATTTTTCTTGGACACCTTGATTATTTATTTAGCAACAAATGGACATCAGTTCTCTCCCCTTACACAAGTGTAGGGTTTACCTGGAATGAATTGTTCTCCAGAAGTAAGGGCACAGTAGGGCAGTGCACAAATGCTACAGAACCTACCAGTTAAGGTTTTTTGATTTCTTTAATGGCTGCAGCAGCTATTGTGTATATATTATAATTCAGTAGTGAAAGATCTTTACTAGCCCAAAACCACCACACTGACTGTGCAGGGAGTAGGTGTCACCTACAACGGCCTTCTGAACGAGGTGTTACGGTGACAGCAATGTATAGCATGATAAAGAGAGGCACTACACTCTAAATAAGAGAGATGGGGAGCATCGTCATTAGCCTGAAATGCACAAATTATCTATCCGTAACTATTAGTTTATGGAAGCTTTACTCATCA
Organism: Pardalotus punctatus; assembly: GCA_013400915.1. Lineage (NCBI taxonomy): Eukaryota > Metazoa > Chordata > Aves > Passeriformes > Pardalotidae > Pardalotus > Pardalotus punctatus. Next base: position 154,258 of record VZTX01013546.1, read on the forward strand.
GGTATTTGTAAGAGTCTGGTTTTTGTTGGTTTTTTTTACACCTCCACAAGCTTTGCAAGCAATGCTGATACCTTTTCTTGAACTGAGTGACAAAGTTGGAGAAACTTATACTGAAATAGAAAAAAATATAAAAAGAAAAAAATTGAAAAAACTCTGTTGACAAATAGATTAATTCTTCCTACAAAGCTCATCAGAGATGACAGCGCTATTACTGTTTCAAACTGTATCAGTCTAAAACCTGCCCTGCCAAATGTACTGTCAGATTCCAAATATTGATATTTGGTTAAAGAGAAGTCTGTTGTTTCTGAGTGAGAGCTTTAATGATTTGTGTTACGTTTCACATACTTTTAGCCTGTGTGTTATAAAAACCCCACGTTCTGCAAAAAATGTTAAAGAGTGCATGACAAATTGCAGGGGGTTTTGAAATCAGCTGGTGAATAAGCAACATTTCAAAAGAAGATATTTTGCTTTATAGTGAGTGCTTTGTAAGTTTATTTGCCAAGTGTAGTTAAGCTGTAATTATTTATGATAAAGCCTTATGCAAGACTTAACTGAACATTCCTCCAGAGTAGTTTGCACAATTCAGAAGTGAGATAGTGGAATTCCCTCCTACTGTTCTCAGTTGTACACATTTACTCCATGCCTGCTTTAGTTTTTAAGGTCTTGGTGACTGTAGCACTCTGCCATTAAATTGAGATATTCCAATGGAAACTGAGTCTGTTGTATTTGAAAGAAGGCACGGTTACAAATGTTATTGTAGGCAAAGTAGTTATTCTGTATGATGATAATTGTTAATAGGTGTGGCATGGGGAAATACATATTAGTGCATCATTTATAATTCTAGATTATTTAGCTGAAGTGTAGTAATTATAAATTTGGGTGAATTTTGTCCTGATTTGTAGCATATAAATAAGAAGGGATAGGAAGCTTTCCTGTCTACCCATTTTCCAAATGTTTCTGCTGGGAAAATAAAGATGGGAGGTTCAGATGTCTAAACACAATTGTCTAGCACTATTTTAGGGGCCACAGGCCATGAAGGATGTCTACATATAGCCTGGCTGTGCCCTGGCAAAAAGTGCAGAGCTGTGTCCTTTTGGACTGGCAGCTGAGGGAATTGTAGGCTACCTTTGTGTGACTAAAATGATGCTAAACCCAGGTATCTCTTGAAGGAAATATTTGCATGCCTGCATGCCAAGTGTTTCAAAAATAGGTGCAGCTTAGTTTGTAAATACATGTATAGATGACTGATTTTATGTTATCTGAATTTTTTTCAATGCTTGCTATTATATTTTATATAAATTTATATTTTCATCTTAAGGAAGCTGATTAATTTTTAAAAAAAATTATTTTATTCACCTTTGGTACAAAAGGCAACTAAAATAAATTATCCCTAGGAGGTTGTCATTGCAGGAAACACAGCATTCATTTTGTACCTTGATTACCCTTGCCTTATCCAGTGGAAACGCAAACTTATTTGGCCTTCTTTAAAATGTAGTTAAGGTAAGATAAGTAATAGGGCTTTCCACAGTCTGTGTGTACAATGGATTGTAACCAAGGTCCCCTGACACCAAGTTTGTGGCTTAACCACAAGACCATTGTCTTCTATTAAAGAAAAGTTAACCTCAGAGAAGTGAAGTCTGTCAGCTTTCTTATCTTTCAAAGTCGGGCTTAATGAGCTGTGGTGTCTGATTTTTCAGTGAAGAGGAAGGCACCATGGAGGAGCCTGCAAAGCAGTGAGAGACATGAGTTAACCAACACTTTCATTTCTTATTAGAGGGTAAAAATGGTGAGATGACGTGCTAATTTGAAGGAAAGTATTTCCTCGGCATTTTTCACATCTCTCTCTCCATCCTGTGTCTGTCTTGCTGACCACTGGGCAATCAATATTCTACAATGAGTACTAGAAGTCTAGGCTATGGAAATTAATCTGTAAAGATAAAGGAAATGTCGTTAAGATTGCAGCTGATCGTTATCCATCACTAATATCAGAACCTGCCTTGTGGGTGCTGAGTTTTACTTAAGGCCTGGGTTTGATGAGGGTCGCCCCCTCTGTCGCCCCCTCTGTCGCCCCCTCTGTCCCGCCAGCTTGGGCAGAGCTGCTCTGCCGCGGAGCCAGAGGAGTCCACGAGGGGACGCGAGGGACTGGGTGGGAGCTGGCACAGTTTACTTGCTAGGAAGGAAACATATTTTAAGATTCTTCATCCAGTGTAGTGTTACCTAAAATGGGCTTGCCCTCTAGTGTCAGGAAAACTGAAAGGTGATCTCACTTGTATTGGTTTTGTATCTCAAGGATTCTTTCTCATTTCAAGTGGTGGAGCTGCTGCTTTGCAATCTGTGCCTTGTCAGGTCAAACCAAAGCAGGAGCCAACATCTCAAAGAGTGTGGCTCCTCAGAGGCTAGCAAGTACCATCTCTTTGCAAGTGAAATTTAAAGAACTTACTATTTTACCCCATTAATGTTTACTGTTATTTTCAAAAATCTCTTAAAAAAATATTTAAGTGAGGAAAAACACCACAGTGTGAGTTTGTTTCATGTTTGCAGGATTAGAAGCCAGTTGGTATCAGGTTTAAATCTCCTGTGTGGAAAAGATGCCATACTAAAACTGGCAATAAATGAGATGGACGAGTTCTATGCACAGTGGGCATGCTATAAAAACATAGGACCATAATCACATTGCAGTGTTTGACTCAACCTGCTGTAAACAGACTCCCTGACTTCAACCCCCTCCAGTCTCCTCTGGAAAAAACCCAAAACTGTCAGAGGGAATGAGAGAAGGAATCAGACCACAAGAATAGGTGTACTCCAGCTGAAGGAACAAAAGATGCTTCCTGGCTGCTTTTGTGGCCCAGAATGAATGAGATCCTCTCCTCCGAGCTGCGGCACTCAGGGCAGGCGGCGATGGAGCAGGACAAAGCAGGGTCTTTGCTTCGTGGGGTAGGGGTGGGTGAAGGGCAGGACCAGAAGGGCTGCATGACCCTGGAGCCAGGCGAGGGAACACAGAAAACGAGGCCCAAGACCTTATGAAAGGAAGCGTGTGTCCCATCCTTGGCTTGTGTGAATTTTTCTTTTCAGGCTGCACGTTAGTGCCCACGAGAGCAGTGGCTGTGCTGAGATTTGGCTCTGTGCAAACACTCCTGCTTAGAGAGAAAAAAGTGTTGCATGAAGTGAGAGAAGGAGCTGGCCAAATAAAAGAGGGCTTTAAGGCAAGGCAATAAATGAGCTGCTGTTTGCTGCAGACTTTCCCCAAAAGAAGCGAGAGAGAGGAGGTGTAGGAACTCAATTCCAATGAAGGATGATCTGTTCTTTTTGTGCCCTTACTGTCAGTCTGCCTGGAAATGACATTATAGAGAAGGAAATGTATGACCTGCATCTGGTTGCAAATTTGAATAGGAGCTGCCAAACTGAGGCATGAAATTTGGGAGAAGAAATAGCAATATTTGGAGACATTTTAATTCTTTTGAGGCAAAGTTTCCTTTTTAATTAAAAAAAAGGGAAACTTCTAATTTCAAATTGGCACTTAAAAGGTTCTCTCTAAGTGACAGATGGAAAACTTTCAGAAACCAAATAAAAATTATTGAAACTTTATAATAGGCCATAGCTAAATGCTTAAGGTAAATGAAGTGGTGCAGAAGACAAATGTGTCATAGGAGTTGCAGGAGTAAGGGACATGAGTTCCCATCGTGGTGTGATTTATTCTGCTTGCATATAATGCATTATTGGGCCAGAGCTGATCTGTAGAGACAGCAAGGCTCACACGTAGGGAAGGTCACCAAAAATGATGTTTTATACTCTGTAAGGCAGATGAAGGTCTGACCCAAACCTCTGAATTCCAGTTCTTCCCTTTTCATTCTTCCTTCTCCCTTCCTCATGTCTTCCTTCTTTCTGCAACTCCCCCCGTGTTTTAAAGCTTCAATATCTATTTCTTGTTTAGGTTATTTTAGTTATATTTGGAAAGCTGAAAGTTATTTGAGAATGAGGAATAACAGATGTATGGTTGGTAAGAAGAAGGATTCATGTTTGATAAGAAACTTTTATATTTCAGATTTTTAGCAAAAAAAAAACCTACCAAAAAACAAGTCGTCTGAAATAAGTTTTTAAAAGTGTGAAATAGTCATCCATATTTTATTTTGTTTAATTTCTGATCAGTTCATTTTGCTCATGGCAAAATGTTGCCCTACAATGCCCAACATGTAAATATATTTATCGCTTACAATTTTGTCAAGTATTTGTTATAATGGCATAATGGGAAATTCTCAGATTTATTATATATAAACAAAATATTGGTATAGCTCAGAAAACAATAACAGATTTGAAAGGATCATTATGGACTTCTCTAGTTTTAAAAACAAATGACTTTAAAGTAGCATTTCCCTGCAAAGCTTTTTAAAGAAAATACCTTTTTCCCCCCCCTCCCCCCTTTTGTTGGAAAATGGTTCCCTCAAACAAAATATTTTTAGACTCGTTCTGCTTACACGCTTATCATTGACGAGAAAGAGGCCTGGGGAGGGGGAAGAGCAGCGGGAGGCCGGATCCATTTGCTGCTTTTGCAAGATGCCCACGGTACCTGTTTGCCGGAGCTGGGGGTGCTGCCCCCGCCTCTGCCGTCACCCTGCAGCTCCCAGTCCAAGAAAGTCAAACAATGAGATGAATGTGAACCAAGTTTTCTCCATCCATATTATTCACTCTCACCACTGCAGTAATAGTAATGAGTGCTATTACCATGTAAATGTTCTATTAAATTAAGAGATAAATTTTAAACTCCTTATTTTCTCTGCACCTACAAGAAAATCATCATCTGCCTTGCTCTAAGTGGCTCAGTATTTAGTGTAGGGGCATCTTCCCTGTCAAGTCATTGTTTTAGAAATATCTGTTTCTAATTCCTTGTCCTTTTATTTATGATCTTGCTGCATTTTTTTATCTGTCTGCGTTTGTTTATTTTTTATTTTACATTCAGTGAATTTGCTCTACCTCTGTCTTTTTAGTACTGGCTGATGTTTTATAATGTATTGATTCCCAATATTTTAAACTGACCCACTGTTGATATGAGGATCACACTGGGAAGTAAGATGTTTACATCTTGCTATGAATAGCAGATAAACAAAATAATAAGAGTTGTCAGAAGCTGAGAAATAAAGTACACTGGGTTCTTGTTTGCTCTCAGGGATATATGGCTGTGCAGCTCAGAACTAGCAAAGCTCCAAATTCAGGGCAGGTAGTTATGGACTCCAGTTTTCTCTTTATTTTTTTTTTTCTTATTTTATTTTTTTTAAATTTCTTTTCAAATTTTTTTTTCATGGAAGAAAAATAATACCAGTCTTGGGGACTGTAATTTCCCCACGTGACAACAGCAGCTTCACCAGTGATCTTCTCCTATAGTTTTACAGGTAGTTCCCTTATAAATAATCCATGTTCTAATGAGCACATAAATGAAGCAAACAACTTTCTTTCCTCCATGTATTTGATCCTGTTGACTAATTAGAGAAAGAATATGCAGAGATACTGACACAGATTTTTTCTGGTTTTAAGTAAAACTTTCTCCCATATAAAGGGTTTTTTTTTTACTATCTTTTTAAGTTGCAACCGTTTGCTATTGAATTTAATTCCTTCTGGTGTTTACTGCAGCAACATTAATCATGATGAACTCGTCCTGTATTTAATTTTGATGCAATTTCAGTATATACTATTTGTGAATTAAAATACTTATTTTGTAGACAGTGAAAAATTATTTACTGATTATAGCACAACCGTGTGTGTGTGTAGATATAGATATATTGTATACATTAACAGTGACATGTAATTTAAATCTGCCCATTTTGCATTATTCAGTAGTTGCATGCCAGCTGCTTTTCTTTTGTACTTTGTGATTAATTTCATTGTTGGTAGGTTTTATGTTTCTGAAGAGTCTTTCACAGAACCTACACAGGATTCAATGAGGGGAATATGAATACACAGTTGTCAGTGGTGTTTTAGCCTGATCTACAGTGCTAAAGTTCAATGGTCAGAGCTACAGGATAATGAGGGAGGAAGAAAAAAAATGAACTGTGGCATTATTTTCAAAGAATACTTGATTGACTTTTATCACATAACTAAAAAGAATTAATCCTTCCCCTCATCCTTTTTTAATTTCCACAGCAATAGTTTGTCTGCTTAACAGAAACAAACGCCAGGTAGGGGAGAGCTTTGTCTGAATTTGCATGGGTGCTTTTGCATGCAGCCCTCAGCTCTGAAAAGCACAGAGCTGCTGTGTGCAGCTGGAGAGTTCCAAAGCTGGAGTTCTCAAGCCTGTTTTATATATTGCATTTTTGCTTGCTTTGTCAGGACAGCTTGAAATAAGAGCACGTGGAAAGAAAAAACCAAAAGTAGTAAGCATGAAAAAAACCCCACAGCTCTTAACCATCAGCAGCAATTACAAGTTCTAAAGTTCTGTCTTTTGTGTTTGTTTTTAAAAGCAATTTCATAAACTACAAAATTGTGGAGTACTCTAGTCAGGGAAGTTGCAGGTAGAATTTATACTACATTTCTCAAAAGACGTAAATTCCCCTTTTTTGTAAAGCATTAAGTCCCTCCTTTAATTAAGCCTTCTGGGGTTTAAATGTGTTGATCTCATTTTAAACTGAGCTCAGCACAATTAGACACACTGAGAAGATAGCAGATAATCAGCACATACAAAAACATTTCAGACATAAATGCTTCATCCTGCCAGGCCCAAAATTACTATTTCAGGTTGTTTTTTTTTTTTT
>VZTX01013546.1:161034-210246 GCA_013400915.1 Pardalotus punctatus
TTTTTTTTTTTTTTTTTTTCTTTTTGGGAGGTGGGGGGGGAGGGGAGAAAGAGAAAGGAAAAAATTGATTATTTTCAGCTCGTCATACATCTCATTTGTAGTGGGTCAGACCTTCCCCATTCACAATTACCACTAGTTAATCTTATCAGAGAAAAATTCAATTACATTTATCAAGGTTATTCCATACACTCAAGTTATTGCCTTGGAAAAATCGGGTTTCAGTGTTAAGAATGTCAGCATTGTGTATGTGTATGGGGTTTGGCTTTTTTCCCCCCTATCTTTAAAAAATAAATAATTAAATCCTGCTTTTACACTGACGTTACTAATATATAGTTATAATAAAGTAATATTTGACAGCTTTGTAAAAGGGATCATTAATACATAGATTATGGAAGTTTAGGAGGGAGGCTCATAACTGTTAATAGACTTCAATTCTCAGCCTACACTGACATTTTAAAAAATCTAGTTTCAAATTTGATAACAGATTACCAGCTAGGCTGGGAGCCAGCCACCTGATTAAGGCAATTTAAATGCTTGCAAAGTGGTGAGATTAAAATCAAATAAGTGCCGATTTTTTCCCTGCTTCACTTATCTTTCCCTGGATTCGTTCCTTAACTACCAGGTGGCAGAGGACTCTGGGTAATTTTCCTCTGCGCCAATTACCCCAGGATGGTTTTTAGGGTGAAGCAGAATAATTACTGCACTATCAATCCAAAATGGGCTGCTTAATGTGTTTAAGAGAGATTTTGAGCCTTAGCAGGGAGGCTGCCTGAAGCGTGCTCTGCTCGCGGTGCCAAAGCCCGCTCGGCCCGCTCGGGTGGTTAACTGTTCACGGAGAAGGCAGCACACACCCAAGGTGAAAGAAAACAAGGAAAACTCCTGGGAAGCTGTGGGAAAGTTAATGAGCTGCTTCCAACGCGTGGCAGGCTGCAGTTGCAGGTGGCTGACAAAGCTAGGCAGGTTAAGAAAATAATATTTATCATCCAGCTGCCAGGACCATCTTTATCAAAAGTCTTTCTAAAATCCATACAGCATGCAGAAAAATGGGTTTGAAACAACAACAAACAACAACAAAAAAGGTGTATGGGGGATAAAATGAGGAGAAAAATGCCGTGGATGAAGCAGCCTATCCTTGGTGGGTCATTTACAAAGCTTTGTGGGGAGCTGGTCTGATACGAGGACACGTTGGTTTTAATTCCCCCCAAAGCAGGGGGAAGGATGGGTTTGGGATCGGGGAGGGGAGAGCCAGGGCTGTGCCACGGGGCGCTGCTGGGCCAGCGCTGCCTGGGGACGGGTGCCCGGCTGAGCCTGGCTGCCGCCGCGGCCCCGCTCCGCGTTTAATTGGTGCTGGGCTGGAAAACGAGGGGCTCTCCAGATGCTCCCCGTTGATGCTCTCTAGATGGGAGCCAGCTACCCTCCCCCTAATCCTGGGACTGTGAGCGAAAAATTTGGCAGTAATTCCTCACTTTACAGCTTTCTCCTTGCACAGCACAGAGAAAGTAACACTTGGCGCAGGCACGGCACAAGAAATAACTCGTTAATTATTGGTTCATTGAAGCATTTGAAGATCATGGGTGTAATGGCACTACAGAAAAGCTCAAGTGCAAGGTGAAAAAGCGGTATGTTCTGTTATCAAACTGGTGTGTGCTGGGGGAGGGATGGAAGAGGAGAGCAGGCCTTAAGCTCAGCTGAGACTCTGAAATGACATTACTAAAGAGTATACTGTAGCAGCCACAAATTAAGTATTATCTTCCATCTGGTGACTCTGCACTTGATTTCTTTAATTATTATTATCTGAATATAAATTGTGAGTTTTAGCCAAGGATTCCGGAAGGTTGTCGTTAGAAACAGAGATAATTAAAAAAAAAATCATTATAATTGTGAAGGGGTTGCTGCTGTTTCTTGCCTTTCAGTGATTTGCTTACACAGTTTTCCATATGATCTCTACCTACTTGATGTACCAAGCTTTTTTATTATTTAATGAATAATTGATCCGTGATTTTGCTTAGCAGATAGTTTGGATAATGTGAGTTAAAATCTTCAATTTTAAAGAGAAAGTTTCTATTCTGAAATTGGTTCAAGGTGCTCAGTGATCTCAAGTGGACTTCAAATATATCTAAAAATCACCAGATGTTGATGGATGATCAAGATGTTGATTACCTCCCAGCAGCACAGGGTATGGGTGTGCATTTGTGACTGAGGCTACGCAGATTATGGGTTCATATTCCAGTCCAATTTCCCATGCAAAACCGTTTTACATGGGCTCCCGACCGCCTTCCTCCAGCAGAACTGTGCCCTCCGAGGAGCAGGAGGGGTGAAGGGGAGGAAGATCAGCTCTGTGATTTAGATGCCAGTGTTTAAGATGACCCTGTTTGAAATCACAGGAGTCTCACCTGCCACTAAAAACCTGTTCGTGTCCATCCTGCCAGATGTGACAGTTTATGCAGAAGTGTGTTTTGTAAGACACTGGCAATCCATTTAAAGATTATCACATGAAACCATATTTACTTCAGAGGCCTGTAATAATTACACCTTCACTTGAAAAATCCCTAGGACTTTAGCTGCTGTGCCACAGATTTATACTCAAACATTTTCATTTGATGCGCAAAGTGTGAAGTACTCTTTAGTGGCAAGACAATTATCTGATTCTACTAATAAATGAATGCACTAGTAGTCATTTTTAATTGAACAATTATAGGATATTGCACTGTCAGTTGATTATAGAAGTCATTTCATAAATGTCAAAAATCTCTTTAAACGAATTATGGAGCTCCAAAATAACTCCGGCAATCAGCCAGCAATAACACAATAATCTGTTTACCCTGTTGTCAGGCAAACCGCCGCCATATTTTTTTTCCTTTTGAGGGGGAAACTGAATCTTAAGGATTATACTCCTGCTCAGGCTGCAGCAGCTACTGAAGCTTTGATTAATACAGATCATGAGTGTTGTCAAGTGCTCTGATATGTATTAAATAGCAAGAGAAATTAAAGTTGTTTCAGAGAGGTGTCAATTGCAAACAGGAGGACAGGTCTTCTCTCTGAGCAAAGAAGGTGGAAGCGTGAAAGGTGCTTCTAACATGTTCCCACTTTCAGATGTGTCAGTTGACTTCAATTTTTGTTTTGATGTTGAACACGAATACCAATTCTTTTCTGTTGTTACAGGATAATCTATTTCCTCTCTTTTCTTTGGTGTATGTACAAATGATAAACAGGCCAGGTCTGCATCTCTCTGAACACTTGTGTCCATGAATATTAGTCGCACTGTTTTATCTGCCTACTCATCCGAATGACGATAAGGATTTGGCTCACAGTTGTTATGGGCATGGCAGGTCCTTCTCTAGTGGATTGGATCACTTTCTTTCCTGGAGTAGGGTAACATACAAAAGTCCCAAGAGCAATTTAGGTATCTGCAAGGATGGGTTCCAGTCATACCAAAAACCTACTCTGACCAGGGAAAGGTAAACAGAGAATGCCAAAATAAGAGGTTGTGGACCGTTGCTGTACAGGAAACTTTTGCTTGCTGAGAGACAAAGAAAGGGGAAGTATTTTAGACCTTTTGCTTTTTATCAAAATTAATTGTGTGACTCATTAACTTACTAATAATAAAAAGCTTTGAAACAACATGCAGGTGAAATGGAATCAAAAGTAGAATGAAAAGAAATATATATATATTATATATANGAAACCATGTTTGGAAATCTGACACCTGATTCTAAAGATGGTCATCTCAAAATGAGTGATCTCAAAATAGTGGATCGTATTTGGGGGGCTGATGAGTAGAATAGGTTTACTGCTGGTATATGACAAAATCTTTAATCTCTTTTAATCCTTAGCAATATATGAAAGATACCTGCAGCTTTGGCTCTGTTTCTTTATGTATTCATATTTTCAAATGTTGAAATCTGAAATCCTCTGAAATCAAACTCAGAGTGGGGCTGACAAGAATAAGGGAATTTTAGTCATAGATGGTGGCAGGAAACTTTGGTCTGGAGACCGTGTGACCTCATGATGTGTTAAGGGAGGCACCACCACAAGAGCAGGAGAGCAGCGGCCTTTATTGTCTGTGCCTTGTGGAGTAATCCTCTGCCAGCCCCGCAGGAGCCAGCACAGAGGGAGTTTTGGGAATGGAGCCAGAGCCATTATGCAGATTCAGTGTCACGATCATCCCATGCAAGCTGGGTGTGCCTGTGGCTGTGGCCATCCTTCCAGCTCTGGAGTCAGCAGGAGTCAAACTGGAGTGTATTTGACCTGTTATGCACATTTGCCACATGAGGACTGCTTGTTGGGATCAAACAGAGCAGATACAGAGAAGCTAATGGGAGATCTGAGGAGTGCTCTGGGTGTGGAGCTTGATTGCTGGACTGAGCCAGGTAACAATGAATACTCATGTTCAAGTGCAGTAGTTGAGGTCAGCAGCACTGCAATGGCTTGGTATGGTATAGTATGGTACAAAGGGAGCACCAGGTTGGTCACACCTGGCCCTTTGGACTTTTAAATAATAAACCCCAATTTTCTGTCCCTAGCAGGCAAGGTGGGTACAGGAGAGATTACATCCCTATTTGCTGTGTATTTCCTGAGATGAATGCATCTCTGCTATTAAGAGTTACTATGTTGGCTCTAAAGGATGGAATGGTCAAAAGCATTTGGTTAGATGGAAAAATGAAAAGGGATAGAAATAATCAGATATTAATAAGGAAATAGCAGAAAATCAAGACTAATATTTATTTCACTTTTACTGTGAGGCTTTTTATTTATGGTTTAGGTAATTTAAGGTAAGCAGGATGGCATTTTGCATGATGAAGCTATGGCCCAAAAAAACGGAGGATCTGCTTCTTCCCTGACTTACACCTGTGTCACCATGTATGTGTTTGCCAGGTCTGTGCCAAACATGGACAGTTTGGCAGATTTCTTGCACACGCTATGTTCTGAATTTAACTGACTACACAAAGTGCAAGGCAGTCAAGAAGCAGCCTCTGACATTTTTAATTGGCATTGAATTTAAGTCATCATTAATTATGCTGCTTTAAAGGCAGCTTTATTCCTTTAAACTGCCATGCTTGCTATTCAAAACTCTTGCAGGGATCCATCCCTGCTATCTGTCTTGGCTAGTAGGATTAAGCCCTTATGGCTAGTAGGTGGCTGAGACCTTACCATATGTCGCTGGTAGACAGCAGCAAAGCTTTACCCTGTGATAAGCATACTAAAAGCAATCTGTTAGGCTTTTTTTATTTATTTATTTTTTTTTACATATATATAATACACCAGCACGTGGTTAATTGGCATTTGTATTATTAAACTAACTTGTAAATAATGTGATTCTTTCTCTCAGGAATCACATCAGTTGTACTGTGAGTAAGTTTAGATTTCAAAGGTGCCACAGTGCCTCATTCTGCATTGACGGAATTGAACAGCATTAACCTTTTCACTTACACTAACAAAGACAAGTTAAGACAAGATGTGCTATGACTACTGCACATCTATGTTTTGTTTTTGCCCAGGGCCTTGTACAATTACCCAGCACTTCAGAGCTAATATTGGTTGGATGTTTACCTTCCCCTCCCCTTTTGGTATTTCTACAAAATGACAAAACCTCGTATTTCAACCAAAAAATAACCAGTTACATAATAAATATGTTCTCTTTAAGAAGGGGAAAAAAAAGGCTAAAAATACATCCCAGGCACTTTTAAAGAGATCTAGCAATGAGAAAAACAGATTCAGCAGTATGCTTCAGCTAGCATTTTCTCAATGCAGACCATGCTGCTGTCATTCTAAATTCCAAAGTGCATACAATATGGTATTGATAGCAAGGAAACACCATGCTGTGCATGTATTCCAGAAAATAAGGAAAAAACCAAATCCTCAACATCTTCCAGGCAAAGAAACCTCTTTTATTTATCTTTTAAGACACAGATTCTCTATACACGTGTAGCTAACTAGTTCAGATACTATCGGTATTGCTTGATGTTAAACAACAGTAGTAGTGAAGAAGCAGGTGCCTGTACACAATGTGGCTGAGGGGCGGTGGCTGATGAGCTGTAGCAGGCCTTGTGTCTCTCTTGGAGGTGCTGAAAGTTTCATGCTGCGGACAACAACCGGGAACACGGGCCTGGCTCATAGTCATGCTGACATCCATGATTCCACTCAGTTGCATCATCAAAAAGTCTGTATCTCTGTCTTGACCTATGGAGATTCCAAATAACTGCCTCTGACATAAATGTCTGTATTTGCCGCATCCCACTACGGGGAACTCCATCGAGTTCTTTTTAGATGGTCAGGAAGGAAGTAAAGTCAACCGAGACAGACTTTGTATGGAGAACCGTTTATTGATAACAAAAACAAAGGAATAACTGCCCCACTAAAGTGGGCTGGAAAAGACAGAAAAGGAGGTGAGAAAGGGACAAGGAACGGCGGGTGAGGGAGAAAAGCAGGCGTTACCCCCAGCGGGAGCCGAGGCCGCGGGGCCCACGCGGTTCGTGGCCAAGGCCGCGCACTGCACAGAGAAGCATGGCCCTACACGCGGTGACGGGCGTGGCCGGACACGCGGTTAGGGGCGAGTGGCTGGAGTGCAGGAGCCCGGCCACGGTGGTGGAGGGCAGCGGCCGCGGGCTGGCTCGGACGCAGAAGGGAGGGCAGGCGGCAGAGCAGGCACGGGCCGGACTCGGGCCGGGCCAGCCGGGCTCCCGCCAAGCGCGGTGAGAGGGGCGGGCACGAGGGCGAGTGAGGGCGAGGGCCTAGAGCCGGCTTGGAGCCAGGGCACAAAGAAAAGCAAAACCCAGCCAGGGCAAGTAAAAGACTCCCCCTCAAGAAAGCCGGCAGGCGAGCTCCCTGCAGAAAAGACCCCAAGGAAGTCGGCAGGCAATCCGCCAAGCCGGAAAACCCCCAAAGTTTGTGAGGCGTTGGTTTTTACGCCGCGTGGCCTCTCCCCACGTGTGCCTGCTGACCGTGGGCCCTTGGTCCGGTCCGTTCTCCCCCGTAGGTCGCTGGTGGGGACCCTGGGCCGGCTGACCGCAGGAGTCCCTGGGGTGCGCAGTGTCCTTAGCCCAAGTGACCCCAGAGTCAAGGACCCCACCCCATCTTCTGGCCACCTCCTTTCGCGTGTGCTCCCTCTGACGAGCGCTATGGAGACAAAGCAGATCTGAAATGGGTCCTCAAAGTATTGTAAACACGGTGTTATTCAACATATTCAGAGACTAAGTTTAGAAGAGCGATAATTGGTGAATTAGCACAGTAAACCGATACATTATTCATTAGGTAGTTATCAAAATATCACATCACAGAATCTTGCCAGGAAGACAGCATTTGCATATTCTAGGACTGACCATTCAATGCCTTTCATAAACATTAGTGAACCTGCCAGAATCTGGAAAGATCTAACATAGAGCTTAAACAAAAAAATGCACCTAGATCCCCCAATTTCCCCTGTAAGAGTAAGAATAAAAAATGTTCTTTCATCTGAAACATGGATCAACCTGTATGAATTTACAGCACAGACCATAGTTATGATGTATCATGTCTGTTATCTTAAAATTGATCTAAATTTTAGCAGATCTACAATGGTTGAAGTGATAAGAAGAGAGATTGGCAATGCTGTAAGGGTAGATAAAGGCAAGATATAGCCTTAGTTGCCTTGATGGGTATCTCTGAGGAACTAGTTTGTTCATTGGGTAGCCAGTTTTTTGTGCAGACGTTAATGCGTGCTGTTTTAATGTGCTGCATACCTTCAGTCTTAAAATCATAATTATTCGAGTGTATGCCTAAGATATTTCTCTTTGCCATTCTGTAATGTCTTTACACAGTTGCAAATATCTACTGAAGTTTTGAGATTTTGTTTGTTGTTGGGGGTTTTTTATTATTTTCTATGAGGTATGTGCTGATTACAAACACATTTGGAAAAAGTGTGCAGTTTGCATCATAGAGCACATGATAAAGCCTTTTTTGAGGGTTTTCAGATCTTGGACCAGTGGTAGCTGAATGATGGGCTAACATTTGAAATCGAACTCTGGGGTAGATTTCGCTCTTTGTTCATTGCGGTTGGTCTTGTAAGACTTCATTAAACTCAGGGGACTAATTTTGGGTTTATACTGGTATAACCTCACTGAAGTCACTTTTGGTATAAGTGGAATATGTGAATGTGATGCAGCAAGTCTGTCTTATTCAATCCAAATACTGAATTATATTTAGTGACAAGTACAGCTGGAACTCTGAGAGGTGTTGGGTATGACCAGCTCAGCAAGCAGATGTTGTTGTTGGATTGGTTTTGGGGTTTTTTGTTGTTGTTTTTTTTTTTTTTGGATGATGTCTTTACGATTGACACCAAAATACATTGCTTAGGAGGAAAGGAAGAAATTTTTGCGATTACCTAAATGCATTTTAAAGTAATAGTCATCTAACTGTCATTCATCTTTCTAAATATTTGAATTTGAAAAAGAATATTTTTCTAATAATTTAATATTTCTTCCTCTTTCTAATGATCACCATGGAACAGTAGAGTCCCCTTTAATAAGGTGTAGCAGCATATGGAGTTCTACCTTCACTGACCCCTGTATTTCTGGAATATTTTGATCAGATTCAACTGTCTTGATTCCAGCAGGCTGTTGATAGTGTACACATTTAAATAAGCACTTTATCGGTTCAGGTATGGATGTAAAATTGGATAGCATTCAGGAAACAGACTGCTTTTTATACAGGGTGATTAAAAAATATCCAGTGTCACTCAGGAAATGGTGGGAGAATAGTCAGAAGGACAAAGGACTTGCAAAGAACACTGAAAAGGAGAAGCCAGGATTCAGTGCTAACAGGGAAAATTGCCTTGAAGAACAAGAATTAGAAGCTTAGCTGGTTAGAGAAGCAGCAAGAACCAGTGAGAGAAACCGATTAAAAGTGCACCACTACAACCAGATTACCTCACCAAGAGACAAAATTATTTAATTAAAATGGACTTTACACCGTGTCAACTCCGGTATTGAATAAAAACAGGGAAGTAGAATGTAAAGGATGAGGACTTAAGGGATACAGAAATTTTAGTCTGGCATCTCTGTATCGTTTTCATCTTGCTAAAACTCCTGAGGTATTGACAATTCTGAGAACTTGATTCACTCTGACTTTAAGGGAACATCTGGCTTAAGTCTGCTAGGTTCTGTTTTAATGAGGGTAGAGGCACCTCCCAAGGAGGTTAATCTCCCATATTCTAATTTCCCCTTCCTACTAATGATGCAATTAATCGTGTTCTTGAGTTGCCTGTTTCCCTTGACTTTAGAAAAAGTATAGACAAGTAACTTTAAGTTTCTAGAAGGGAGACATCTAAAGCCAGGTGAGTTGAATCCTGTCTTCAGAATGTGGATTATGGGTTGGATATGCAAGTCAGTTAACGAGGGAGGGATGTTTTTCTGCCTGTAATAAAGAAATATGCAGCTCACATCCTTTGTTCCTGAATGTGTGATAACTTTGATTAAATTACCAGATTAAATGCTCTTGGTTTAGATTTTAAACTTGTTTCAAACAAGGTTAGATGGCATTTAAGTTCCATATCACTGTGTCTCCAGTAATGAAAATTAGTCTAATAGGCTAAGGTACCCATTATTCAGGCTAAATTAGCTTCCTGGGAGAGATCCCTGTAAAGTAGCCATCATGATGAAGAATGTACCAATTAAAAAAAGTAAACCAACCTCTGATTATTGACATATTCTGAATTTCTTTTAAACCTTTTTCTTTTTTGCAACCTTCTGCCTGGTACAGAATATTGGGCACTATCAAATACAGAGAAGCATAAATAAATGTTGAAGAGAAAGGATGGAATTACCTCATGCCTTGTTATTGCCACTGTTTTGACTGTATATTGGATTATTCTTGGAAGAATACCCTTTTCCTAGATGTCCCTGGAGATCATAGAGTCCCTCCTCTTCCCCACTGCCTGCCATTGGATGACACATCCTGCGTACAGTGGTTGCTTGCATGGAAAAGTAATCAAACAAAAGTGCTTGAAGTGTATATATTTTAGCTGCCTATTAATGGAATTTAATATCTGGAAGCAGAGAAAACCAAAAGCCACTTGGCAAGCCAGCTTTGCAGAGAAGTTATAGAAACATTGTGGTGTTCTGTTTCTGCTGTTGATGCAGTGATTGCTGAGATTACATGGATGATCTCAGAGGCTTTCTTTTGATAGAATTTCTTATGATTAAATGAGGAAATGGGATTTTGGAAGACCTGGATTGTATAAGTAATCAAAATTTCAAAGGATGAAATCAGAAACATACCCTGGATTCAGTTTTCAGGAGCATCTGTCCCATTTTCAGAAGTCATTTGAACTTAGAGCAGCTTTTGTTGCAGAGATGTAAAATATCAGTCTGGTAACAGCAGAATAAAAATTGTACAGGTGACTTTGCCGCTCCACCTCAAAGTCTGCCACCTCAGTTCTGATGCGTCTTCACTGGCAGGTTTAATCAGTGTTGTGGTCTTTGCATTGTAGTGGCTGAGAGGTGGGTGTGCGTTTGTTTCTGCTGTGGATGTGGTGTGCACACCTGAGAGGCGAGGGTAACAGCAAGAAACCGCGTTGGAACACACGCTTATATCCATGTATGTAAGCGTGTTTTACCTGTACTAGGCTGGTGTGTCACGTAAAGGTCAGTTAGTTATGGCTTCCAGAAAAAAATTGAAATTACTATTCCGAAGAGTGGTCCTCAGTGACTTAGGTGGTCCTGACATCCTGTATCTCCTTTTCATATCTGTGAAATGGAAAAACAACACTTACCTACTTCTAAGAGATGTTTCACTGACTAGTTTTTATGAAGCACAAGCCTCCTGTGGAATGAGTGCAAAGTATTACTCTATTTATTTCTGTGAACTTTGTTTTACTGCAGTAGGAAAGCTTAAATTATCCATAGAGTTCTTGAGCACATTGGGGAAGCCAAAAGATCCTGATTTTGCCCACTGTGCTCTTGGCAAGGAAAAGACCCAAGGGAGACTCCTAAATGAAAAATATAAACAAAACCCTGAAGCTACTCAGATCCTTAGAAGATTAGATTTTTGAAAATATGTTCTTTATAAGATAAGTTAAGTGCATTCTTTCCCTTATTTTTTTCCTCTGGTTTGGTCACAGGTTGCTCCAGGCATCTGAATGAGGGTATTCAATCCCTTGCTTTATTGATCCTGACAGGGACTCATCCTGTGGTGCCCTATCCTCCCTGAGGCCACCACTAACTGTGGATTTAACAGGTCCAGCAAGGAGAAGGAGAGGTTCCAGAAGCTGTCATTCAGCCTGGGATCCATTCTTCACCCTTTCCTTCTCATCCACCCCTCCATATATTTCATTGTTGTCATTGTGGGCAATACGTGAATTTCCAGTCGTTCTGCAGAGCTCTTTCAGGGGTGGTGGTTGTGGGGGCTTTAGGGAACATCTCAGAAGTGGGGAAATTACCTGAGACAAAACAGGGCTGTTTCTATCACTTACATGGGGGACAGACAGGAGAAAGTGAAAATGTATTTTTTATGGGAATTCTTCTTGCCAAGGTAGTTTGGGAGTTGGTCACATAAAAGATAAAGGTAGGTGGTCTAGATGTCATTTTTAGTTTTTGACTGCAGAGACATTTTCTTTTACTGATGCAAATGATTCAGAATTTTGCTGTAACTCTTAAAGTTTAGATTTCAGTAAATGGTAAGCTTATTCTCTCACATTTGGATTACAGTGAGGTTTGTTTTTTGCTTTTTTTGAGGGTGTTGGAGGAAGGTTGTGAAACAACATTAGGAGCATCTGGCTAGGAGCACTGTAGGGGATGAGGAACTGTGGAGGTTGTGTATACAGGGTGGCAGATCCCCTACCCTGTGATCACAGCAGAAGTAATTGAAGTGTCTAAGTGGAATGGAAAGGAAAATGCCTTTAATTTGGTCCCAAATGTGTGTATGCCATGTGTGCCTACTTCTCAGATTGTTACAAACTGATATGTCTGGGAAATCTATTTCATTTTTCCCACTGGCAAAGAATGCTTCCAATTGCTACTGCTTTCCCACTATCCCTGGACTATATATTCTTTTCAGAAAACTTGTATTCAAGTGTCACTTCAAGTAATTGAGTGACTACTTCACCAGGAAAAAAAACCCCAGAATCTTAAACAACTAGATGCAACCTGGGTGAATAAAAAAATTAGCAGTTATGTGCTTATGTGCAGTTATGCAATGGACAATTCTAATTAACAAATTGTTTAAAGAACATCCTCTCCTGCTGCTTCTCTGGCTTCTCCTCCTCTTCAGCCTCTGCCCAATGCACATGAGGGAAAATAATCTTGTTTGTGCACGTATTGTGTGCTGTGCTGTGTAAGATGTGGAACATGGGATCAGCTGGATGGGTGCTGGTTGTGTGCTCTGACTCTTGGAACGAAAGCAGCGATAAATACAGCTGCTTGTTCAACAGCAGTGGTGGTCAGACCCCAGCTCCTCTGCCGCCCTGAGCAGCGTGTGCAGGGAGCTTGTCATTCTTTTGTAGCATCCAGGATGATTTTGCCACTCTTGATAAGCTTCCACACTTGGACAGCAATGTGTTTCATGTGCACACCAAATTCCTGTCGCTGGCCAGCCGGATCTCAGTGGATCAGAGCTGTGGCTGCAGCTCTGAGCACCACATCACACTGTCCTTTCTTTTGTCTTGACCATTTTCTTATGAGCTTTGGTTCTGTGTTCATGAATAGTTATTAATGGCACAGGGTGATCTACTGCAAGATGTTGTACTTACAGAACAGATTAAATGCATGTGTTTTGTGGATATCAGCAGAGTGGGGCAGCTTACCAAGAGTTTATATTGTCTTCAAGATTTTATTTGGTGTCTGTGTTGTATTTATGTTGGAGGACAGTTGTTACCCATCCGATGTGAAGTAAGAGAGATGAGGTGATACACAGCCTCCTGTAATGTCTATTACTACAAAATTTAGCCATTAAAACCTTTGCATTATGTTTGATAGGGCAGCATGAACTTATACAAGGCCAGTGGTTTTTGTTGTGTGGCCTCAGGGATTTTGACCTGGTACAGAGAAGAGCTAGACCTGGGTGCAAGATGTTGTACACGGTGGCATTTTAAATACTTTTAGTTTTGTAGTCTGGGGAAGCAGTCTGCTCAGCACTCCTCAGGATGAGCCCCCATGTCCACCCGGGAATAATGCTTACCTGCTCCACGGGGATCTGTAAAAGTGAACTGATTACTCGTTTGGCAGTGTTTGTACAGCACTTTAAAGTTTAAAAAAATGTGCTACGATTGTAAGTGGTGTTCTCTACATTACCTTTCCTATGTAATTACATATTTTTTCCTGAGATTCTAAGATATATTTTAATCTTTCTTACATGTACTGGAACATTATTCTGTCTCTAGCTAAACAGGGTACGGTAGAAATGTAGGGAAAGAAATTGATCCATCTCCTGTGTTATCCACTCTGTGCTCTTACGATATTTTTGTGAACTGCTTTCATCAAGTTAGTAAGGATTTGTCAAGGTGTTTACCTGTTGGGAATCTCAACGTGATTTCTTGAGGGTGCAATCTGGGGCTGAGTTATGTGTTCTCCTCTTCTGCTCTTCTAACTATTCGTACATCAAAGTCTCCACCAGTGTAATTCTTTCAGGCCTGCTCCTTATTCAGCAGTTGCTGTACAAAACAAATGTATGTTGTGCTTAGAGAATGCTGTATTTCATATACATTTATCCACCCAATGAAATGAATACAGTAAGTGCATATAAGCAGAGATGTCTTTTTGGAGAAAGCTAGTGGCAGCTTGTGCCTCATACTGCAGAATGCAGTATAAAGAGGGGTGTATTGGTGGTGTAAGGCAGAATTAAGCAATGAAAATTTTAGATAAGTATCAGGAAATATTTCTTAATACTGAGTTCAGGCAGTGGAACAGCCTCCCAAGGAACATGATGGAAAGCCCATTGCCAGTGTCAATTAAAACTAGACTAGTTTTAGAACTGGGGAATATACTGTAGGGAACAATCCTGCACAAGTCGAGATGACCTAATAATTCTTTTCCATCTGTAATACTTATGCCTGAGATTCAAAGTTATGTATTGCAATATGATTTCTTCCTGACTGAGAAAGACTGAAGCATTTTTCTTTCATGTAGGATTATTTTTACAGTATCCAGAAATTTCATACACACTAAAAACTAGTAGGGGAAAAGAAAGCACAACCAGGTCTAAAAAATTACCCTACTCAATTTGCACCTGCTGTCTCAAAGGGGTTGCAAGAAGCAGCCCCAGACATCATTCCCATGGATAACTTGAAGTAGATCAGGCCTGACAGAGACTGTGGGCAGGGCAGGGTAGTCTTTTGGAGACAGAGATGCTCTTTAAGCAGCAGTTTGAGAATTTTTCTTTCTATTGGCCACTACTGAGTCCTGTTGCATCTGTACCTGCAGTCATTGCTGGGAAGCCATGGTGGTGAAGAGACAAGAAGGTGAATAACATGAAGTGTCCACTGATGTGCAGTTTTGGGGGGAGTGAAATGTTTCTACCACGTTTTAGATTTAGGCATTGAGGATAATCAGTGATGCATCACGGAAAGGCCTGGTTTTTTTCCCCATTTAACAGAGAAAAGGCTAGAGTAGTACATCACCATGCTGCTTCCATTCTGTGCATTTAGGAAACAGTCTGTCCAGCCACTAACTGAGAAGTGAACTTGTATATGAAGAAACCAGTTTAGTGGTATCAGTAAAAGAATGGATAATTTTTCCACTAGCAAGATGCCATATTGGTCAAATAAACCCCTTTAAAACTGAGACATACTGTCTACCTGCTCCTTAAATATTTTTTGACTGAAATATGAAAACTTGAGTTTTCCTTGCTTCTCTTTCCTCCTGTTGGATTTTTTTCTTTGCAGCATCCTGAAGCTGAGGGGAAACCTGTGGTGTAATATCTGCCCTTTTTTCCTGGATCAAACACAGCATAAAATAGCTGTTGCTGTGTAAGGACCTCCCTATGCTCCTAGCAGAGTCAGCAGGGCTTTTGCCATCGGCGTTGCTGGCAGCCTGTTGAGCACTAAGGTGTGTGTGCTCCCCGTGTGGGCAGGAGGCCAGATGGGCTGCAGCTGTAAGCCGACATTGCAGCTCCTGGAAGTTTGCATCCAAACTTTTTGTAGCCTTTAAAACCTCTGCAAGCAATCTGTAAAACAACCTTCTACCCAAATCACTGTGCTCCTTCCTGCCGTCTTGTTTAAAACCTGCTTCTTCAATATTAGCTTGAATCGGCCTTTTTGGACATTTACTTACACTTACTTGGCTTACTGTCTTTGCCTTTTCTCTTGTCCCTGATCTAATTTTTTTATCCGTATGACTCCATTTCTATTTGCATATATGCTGGTATGAAAAAGATAAACTAACTAATGCTGCCAGCCCTCCAGCAAGGACTTTGAGGGACTTTCTTGTCTCTCTGACTAATTCCTTTTGTGGCCTTGAGAAAGTCACTTATCTTGTCTTAGTTTCTCCATACAAAAAAAGGAGTTACGAAGGTTGCACTGACATCCAAGAGATCCTGTTTCTGTTGTACCAAGTCAGCCATTTCCAAATACAGGTTTACTCTGTGTGAGTTAATTAAAAGCTAAGGCATTGTAATATTGGGGATTAATTTTAGCCTCTGTGGTCAGCACTGACCACATCACTGAGAGGAAAAATTATGAATTTAAATGAAGAGCTGAAAAAGTACTAACTACTTGTTGTTATTAATCATTGTGTTATTTATTGCTGTTTATCTTGTAATTATTGCTTGGGAAATAAAAAAAATCTATCACTGCTTTGTGCCAGCTCTAGCTGCAGCTGTGGATTTAGAGACGAAATTCAGTCTTCAGCCTTTCCCTGGGGCTGATGGACTTCTCCTTTCAAAGTAGGACACTTCTATCTGATGGCATTAACCATAAAATCCCCCATTTCGAGTCTATGATATCCTGAAGGACAACGGCTCATTTCATTTCTTATCAAGAAATCGGGCAGATCAGTCATATTTCCCGAATCAAATGACATTTTCAGAAAATTCATTTGAACCAAAAATGAGGTTTCCTCTCCACAGACTCCAATTAGTTTAAAAGTGGTTTTCTGATGAAAATTCTTGAAATAACTGAGCTGTATAAAGAAAAATCTATATCTCTATATGTATGTATATAGATATATGTACACATGCACAGTCACTGTGAAAGCCATAGCCAGAGTACCCTATCAAGCAGTATAAATCTTTAATTTTGGTGATCAGCAGTAATGGTGAAATACCTTAAGCTTTTTCTTGCTTCCTCCTCATTTTCCTTCCTCTCATCCCATCACTCTGGCTATTCCAGTGGGAGTGAACGCACTCATTTTCTCCCTAAGTACACAAAATTAGCTGCTTATCTGTTGATCTTCTTACATGATCCTTTAAAAATCCTTTCTCTGTATGTGCGTCCAAGGCCGCTTTTGCCTTCAGAGGAAGCCCAGACAAGCCAATCCTCAGCCTTTCCCTTACCCACTCACAGGGGGCCTGGGCCTAATTAAATTGCTCTCAAAGACAAGAAGGGATGAATTTCCTTCTTTCCATCTCCCTTGTCACCCATTTAACTCAGCTGAGATCCATTCGTTCCTTTTTAGTTATGTTAAAATGGAAGGGGGGGAGCTTGCTGTGAGGGGGACGTGCAGGGAAGGGAGAGGAGGAGGAGCAGGAGGAGCGAGTGCTGTCAAGGTGCAGTGTCCCAGGCACAAACAAAGGAGCCAAGCCAGAGTAAATGCGAGGTGACTGGAAAAGGGCAAGCACCAACAGTACTTGGGTTTCTCCGGCTGGCACCTTCTTTGTTTTTTTTTTTTTTAAATTTTTTTTGGGTTGTTGGTTTTTTTTTTTATTTTTTTTGTGGTTTTTTTTGGTTTTTTTTGTGGGGGTGTTTTTTGGTTTTTTTGTTGGGTTTTTTTTGTGTTTGTTGGGTTTTTGACTTTGTTTTTATTTTCTTTTTGTTATGTTTTTTTAAAAAATTGTCTGCTTATACTCAACCCAAAGAGAAATGTGACATTAAAAAAGACAAGAAAATATCTGTGCACATTGCTGTGTATTTATGTACTCTTTGAGAGGAATGCTTTCTTCTTGTCCCACCCATGCCAAGTCCTTTCTCCAATTAATGAGCAGGCCTAGAAAATTAGGATGACCCTTGTTGTGCCTGTGTGGCATCACCCAGGAGGGCAGAAGTGGCCGATGTGGCTCATCTGTGGTTGGTTGTGCAGGGAGAGGGCGATGGGCAGCGCCAGGGCAGCAGGACTGACGCACTGGAGGTGCTTGTGCCCAGGGGAGGACAGCCCTGCCCCGCCAATGCCAGGATCCCCATGCAAGCCAAAGCCCAGGCCTAGGAAGAGCCAAGCAATAGCCTTTGAAGGTCAGCCAAGTTGTTGGTTTTTTTCTTTTTCTTTTCTTTTCCATGCCTGTCTCCCCCTTCTCTCTTCTCAGTACTGTATCCTCCTCCTCCGTCGCCCAAACCGCAGCCACATCTGAGGAAGCCACTCGATTAAATCTCCTCTGACTCCAGCTGGCTCCTGAGTGAAAGGTCAGCAGTGTCCGGGAGGGAGAGGCGTGCGCGAGGAGGAGCCGGAGCCGGTGCCGCTGCTGCAGCTGCCGCGGTCTTCCCCTCGCCTGCCTCCCCTCACCTCCCCTCTTTAATGATACCCGATGGTCAATCACTCCCCAGCAGAGCGAGAGATGCCCTGAAGCATCATTGTGCTTGGGAGCGATCGATCAGGTTTTTAGAAAAAAGATGATAATGATAACCCGTGGACATAATGCGAGTGAGTTTGCGTCCCTCTCGGAGGCCGCGCGCGCTCCGGCTGCCAGCGCCAAGGAGAGGCTTGGAGGGGCTCAGGAAAGCCTCTTCCCCCCACTGAGCCCACTTAGCCCTGCCTTAAAGACAGCTAATTAGACCGAGGGCTGTTATGTGTGCTTACAGCAGTGGGGGAGAGCCCGAGTGAGGAGGGCCTCGTGCCAATGGCGAGCAGGACTAGAGCAACCTTTGTTAGAGAGAGGCTTCCAGGTAACTGGAGGTAATCACACAGAGGCATGGCCATAAATAATACATACCTGTGCTCCACGGCCGGGACGCAGGCCCTCGAACGAGGGTTGTGGTGATCCACTGCTCCCTGCCCTGTGCTGCTCAGGGGCCTCTGTTTTGAGACAGATTAGTGCTCTGTATTGCCGGGCAGATAGAGGTAATCGCCGCTCCACACTGGAGTTGGAGATCTGAAAATCACCGGGAGGTGCTTATCAACATGCGATCTGAGCACCGGTGGATGTGTACAGACCTTTTAAAATTCTATTAGTATGTGTCTGAGTAGATTGCGGGGAAAATACAAACAGTTTTCTAAAGAAAAACTCTCAGTGTCTCTGCCTAAATCTCCTACCCTGCAGCCTAAGCATGGACTTCTGTTTTTATGGATAAATGTGATTTGTCTTTTAACTGTTGAGATTACACACTCACCGGAAGGACTGCAGACCCTACTTGGAAGAGGAAATCTTCCCTTTATCCCAGTGTACACTTTATCAGAAAAATAATAATCAAACCTGGAGGCTCTCTGTCCCTTTCCTCCGTTGAGGAAATATAGGACAAATAACTCCATAGCCATAATTTCCTGTCCCAACACAGATTTTTTTCTTTTTGTTGTTTTCATGTTATTTTCTGCATCATTTGATGTACAAAACTACATTTTCCTCTGCACCTATTAAACTATTTGATGATGCCTTTTATTTTGCACTATAATTGGGAAAGCAATCATGTGATAAAATGTAAGTTTGTTGTGAAATAAGATGAGCAATGTTGAAAACATCCAAATTATATTGTCCAGGAAAGTTTCTCAGATGTTCTGTTCAGTTAGTGAACTGATACTATTATTATTTTTAATTTTTTTTACACTTTTGAGAAAAAATCTTTGAGTGTGATAAGATACTTCTAACAGACATAACAGTAGTGCCTGGTGATTCTACCACTACCTCTCTCTTGCACTAAGGTGGTAGAGACTGTTAAAATAGCTATGGTTGCAAATGGGACATTTCTCTCTTTTCTTGTGCAGCTGATTTGTGTATGTGAAATTTGGATCTGTTTGAATGATTGAGCCAGTAAAGAAAAGCTGCTAGGAATATGTATTAACGTGCACTAGAATTACTGAAACGTGAGAAACACGCAGGACAGCATTTGATGCCGTTTGGAAAAGAATCACGAAACACCCATGTGACTTTTCCTTATGAAACGTTAATTAAAAACAGAGGCATAATTTTAGGGGGGCTGAGAATGGGTCTGACCATTTTGGGAGCCAGCAGACAAAATGCAGCAACTTTTATTATGTATTCAGCTTCATTAGAGATGCAGATTTCACCTATAACAGTGGTCACAACAGTTAATTGTATTTTATTTTTTCCAAGCTAGTAAATTGACCTAAAACCCCCACAACTTTATAATCACATAAGTTTAGAGTGTGCATAGGAAGCATATATGGAACTCATTAATTCTTTAACCTGTTGAAATCAAATACTGTACTAACCATGGTGAGGAATCAATAGGCTGGGCTTAATTTCTGGATAAAATGTTATAATCTCATTTTTCTATTGGGATAAAAGACTTTTTTATACCCAGGGGTCAGTTAGCCGTGAATAATGATGTTGTACATAAGATTAATGATGACATAGTTTTTAATCATTAAAATCATCAGTGACAGTCTGTCATGTGAAAGTCTGTTCTAGGGAGATTTCTTAGAGCAAGAAGCCAAATCAGAAGGTGGAAAATGTAGTGTTTGAGAAATTCTAGGTAACTTGTTAAAGAGCATTACTCTACGTAATGAGGTTTGCAGAACTGGTGGTGGGGTGCAAAGCGTTCTCCTGCCCACTCCCTCATTTCCCAGAGTTCTTAGAGGATGGTGAGACAGGCACTGGTAGGAAGGGTGGGAGAGTTCTGGTCTTCCAGTCCAGCGCTGGAGTTCAGGCTTAGTTTTTGCTCCTGAATCTCCTGTGACCTTCCTGTGTAACGGGGAGGAGAAAGGGGTAACTTTAACAATTCTCAGTTCCTTATACTGTCCTGCAGCTCAGTTTTGCTGTTAGTGAACTTTAAAATCAGCAGATGGAAAAATCTTGGTCTCATCCAAAGGACACTGAAAACAACTTCCATCGGGCTCTGCTGCAGTGTACTCTAATTAATATTTTTTTTTTGATCTAGCATAAATGTAGGACTGTAAGCATATTTTCCTACCACAGTTATCCAGGCTAATCCCATTTGCTACAGCCAAACTAGGAGACCAGAGAACAGAGAGACCACACACACAAGCAGCCCTGACTCCCTGTTCAGCTTTTGAATGCCAAGTGCTGCTACGTACCAGTGAGTTATTTCATGGTCTGCTTATCTCCCTCTAGCAAGCCAAAGTTCCAGGTTAGTTACTCTGGTGCCAGATCGTTATAAACATCAGAGAGTTCTGTACCCAGAAGTGGGAAAGCTTCAGGTGTGCATTGGTCTTAAAAGAAACACCAGGAAACACATGATGAAGCCATATGCTGCAGATAAAATATTTGAGGATGAAAGTTGTTTCTTCCTGTTTTAAAGGATTGAAACCTTCCGGTCCAACACCATGTGTAGGATATTGCACTATTCTCTTTGTGAAACTGGATTATGAGCTGGTGTTGTAATAATGAATAAATCCAAACAGTGGTAGCTTTTCTTGTGGTTCCTTTGTTGATTTTTAAACTATTTTGTTTCTGCTGTAGTGAGCTGAGAACTGCATTTTGTAGACTAACACCTAAAGTGCTTTTCTTTTTCTGCTTTAGTCATAGCTCCTGTTTCATCCCATGTTATCTTTAGACTCCTCAGTACTGTCCAGCACTGTTTAGTTTCTCAGAGGAGTACGTGGGTGGGAAGTAATGTGTGAGGACATTTTGATTGCATTTGGCTACAAAACATCCCAGGAAAAATGAATTAACCTTAGCACTGGTACAAAATTTTCTATGCATTGAATTTGCAAATTATTCGCCCAAATACTGACTTGACTACTCACTGTCAGAATAGATAACAGATGTTCAACCCTAAAATATAGGGGCGCTTTGGTCATTAAAAATCATTTGAGTAGTGCATTGCTTACCTAGTGTAACAGCTGATGCAGAGATGTGGCATACTTAATTCAGAAAGAGCTTAAAAAATTGTCTGTAAAACGTGACCTCATGGTACTTTATATTTATTTCCTCTGGATGATTCTATGTCAGATTTACTCCGAGTTAAAATCAGAGCCTCTCTGTAAAATGCCAGCGCTATGAAAAACAAAATCAAGCAAACAACAGCACACTCCCAACCAACTGAAAAAGAAAATGGTATTAGGTTGTTTTGTCATTTAAGTCATTGTCAGATTTCAAAATAATGTGTTACTGATGTCTCTGAACACCTTTAATCTTCTAAATTAACAAGTAGTTTGGATTTTATTAATACCTGAAGTACACAGTGTAAGATTTTGCATGGTTTCAGTAGGACTGCCTGTGGAGTTGATGCTGTATACTATGGCAAGGATGGCAGAATCTGAGCTATTCCAGTGTGTTTGATGATATTATTCCAGTTCTCAGAAGGCAGTGATATTTTAGGAAAAAACAAGTCCCACCTCAAATCATGCTAAGCAATATGTTCACACCTCCCCTGTCAAAACCCGTTTGTCCTTGCAAGCCAAGTAGTACTGGATAGGGTTGTAACTTGAAAAGCTCCTAAAGTTACCCATACTAAAACCAAAGAAAATGAAACAAACCAGCAAACACATTGGCACTGAGCTGCAGATGAACATTTCTAAAAACCAGGCCCCTGCTGTGGAGAGGGTCAGCTGCAACAGTAATCCTCAAACTGCAGGTATCCAGTTCCTTCAGTCAGCCTGAAAAATATCAGAATCAGCCTTTTACTTCTTGAGACTTAAAGCTATTGTAACCACTCTTATGGTCTCCGCTGCCTGATTCAATGCTAAGTAAAGTATGTTTGTACATTTACAGTGCCATGTATAAATTATCATTGCATTAAGCATTTATAGCAAATTTTATTCTTTAAGGTTCCCAAACCACTTTAAGAATTTAAAACCAATGTAAATGATAAAAAGGGATAGGTCTGATTGAACTACTTATAATGAATAATTAATTTGACAAATCTATTTCTTTTTCCTTATTTGCAAATTATTCAAGTGCAGAGTTAAGTTCTTTTGTTCATCAGTTGAAGTTATTTGATTAAAAGTTTAGGCAAAGTATTTCAATCTACAACTTGCCTGCAAGCTGTTTCACATGGCACTTGTGACATACATGATCTATTTATAACTGATCATTTTGCCTGCTAAACAATGACCAGTATACTGTAAATGATGTGATTTTATTCTTCCATGTTGTTTGACTAACTGTAATCAATTAAGTTTTAACATTCATAAAGAGGACTGAACGTAGTTCAGACCAGGAGAGTCTTGAAAAAGCCTATGCAAGTGCAGGACAGGGAAATGCAGTCTTTCTTGACCGCCAATTGGAAAGAGCCTGCCAGATGTTTCAAGGGCATAGAAGGACAGCTGGCAGTTTTCTGGTTTTCTAGATCAAATTTGAATAATTTGAAGTCAAGCTTAGGTAAGATTCAAGTTAGCAGGATGTAGGCTGGTCCTAATACCTTGTCAGGTGTCATCCGACAGAGGGATGGGAAAACCCGATTCTGTTGACTGCCTCAGCAAAAGCCATCCCAGTCAAAAAAAAGCTGCCAGATGAGCCTTCAACTGAGTGTGGATTTGAGTAATAATATAAAGAAATTCCAGCAAATATGTACTGTGTGTGTGAATTACAACCAGCACACCAGACATGCAACAAAGCCAAGTGATAAGGGACATATTAGATTGTAAAAGAATTGCTAAACTAACTTCCAAGCACCGTGGTAGTAGGTGAGCAGAGGCACTATTCCTATATGTGCAGAAATGTCACACAGTGAATGTTTCTGAAACTTGGTAAGGTCTTGTAGTGCTGGAGTCTCACGGATATTGATTAAATTTTTTAGCCCTCTAAGGAAGAGGGACTGGAGATGAAATATTGCATCAAATAAACATTGCATTTTGAAGAATCAAAAATAATCTAGTAACAGGAACTTGGTACTTCTGAGTCAAAAGATAATTACAGATTTCTGTGTACATTACAGAGGAAAAGAAACCAAACCCACAGATAGTGGGAAGAGCTTCTCTTTCACCATTTTTCCTTCAGTGTGGGGAGAAAAAAAATCTATCATAGTAGTGTTTAAACTGAGTAATGTTTTCTAAGGTTTTGTTTTGCTAGCACCAGAATTCCCTAGAGCTTCCAAAAATAGTAGCAGATAATCTCAAAGTGTGGAGATGCATCTTGCACAAGGAAGTTCAAAACTGACCATAATTTTGATGGAAAAAGAGATAAATATTGCCCACCAGTGACCATCAAACAGAAAGAGCTGTTGAAGACTAGTGACCACAGCATGGTTGTATTTAGTTTATAAGTATGAGTGCTGTGTAACACCAATTAGTTACACTTGGATATTTTATGGGGCCGGTTTATCCAAGCTTGAATCTGTTAGCATAACTGAACAGGAATGTAAATTTTAATTAGGAAGTATTAATGAATACTGGGAATTGTTCAAGGACATAAACTCACACTCAAAAATGTACAGTAATCAAAATGTCGTGGTTAAAGCACAAAAAAACCTGCAAAACCATAAAATAGTGATGTATCAAGAATGAAAAAACAGGGATAAGTTATTTATTGAGACTTATAAGTGATAAAAGAAATTAACAACTCTGTTAAACATCAATGGCCAATATGGTTAAAAACAACAAGAAGGCAATTTGAAAACATTTTAGCATCAAAAAGAATCTTAGGTCAGATACAGTTCCACTGAATATGCAGATGGTGGAAATCATAAATAATGACGCAGATAAGGCAGAAATGTTTAATAAATATTTCTGTTCTGCGCTTGGAATGAAACAGGAGGATGTATCCATCCCATATGATGTTGTGGATGGAAATGAAAGTTTGCCATCTGTAACAAAGAAAGAGGTAAAGCAGTAACTGCTGAAATTGAACATATTCATATCAATGGCCTTAGATTATTTTAGACCCAAAAGTCTCCAAGGGACTAAGAAGCTAAATTTAGCCAGTTTACCAAAATATAGAAAATGGAGTTGTCAACCCTGCTCTGTTGTCTTGCAGGCACCTGATTTTCCTGCTTTGGAAGATTGGTGGAAAAACCTCTCCCCACCATGTGACACAAAGCAAGTCTTACTGAACAAACATAAACCCTTTTATTTATACGTAGTAGTATTCCTTAGGCTGATACAAACATGATGATGTTGATGGCCTTTATTATGAGAATGATGATCTAATTTTATAAACTGATTTGAATTGCCTGGTTAACAGCCAAGAACCAGCAAAAGATCTTTAAATGCAGCCAAAAGCAAAGCAGAACATTTAGGAAGAAGTAGGGAGACTATCTCTGAAACCAGTGACTCAGAAAAGGACTTGGAAGGGTCCTCAGATATTATTACCACAAAATGAGCCCTCTCAGTGCAACCTTTGGTGGGTAAAAGGAACCTTAAAACCAAGAAGAGGGAGCTAAACCTCATTTCTGCACCCCACACTGGAAAGACTGTGTCTACCTTTGGGGTCTGCCCTGTGGGAACAATATGGGAATAAATACTGCATTGCTCTGGATAATGGTAAATGAGCCTTAGGCTGTGAGGTACATTGTGGGTCTGTGAATGTATTTGTGTGAAAAGATGTAGAGGAAACCTGGCAGATCATGTTTTATTTTATCTCTTTTCAGATGTATCCAACAAATTTTACCTTGCAAAAAATGTAGCTTTCTGTATTTAAATACTGGAACTTTGCTGCAGGAAGTAGACTCACCATAGGTTTAAAATGAGATCAGGTATCTCTCTAAAAGGGTCCTTAAGGGAAAAAAAAAATCTATTATCTATGCATACCAATGGTCAAGCTTGAATGTGACAGTCTATTTTTTTCCCCCCCCCTAGTCTGGGAGTTTGTAAATCTACAAAAAGAAAAGAAAAAAAAAAGTAGTGAAAATATTTTTGAAAATTATGTGTGGAATAAAAATGTAGCAAAAGTATTTGGCTTTTGGTTCAGCAAATCCCTGGAGGAATTTTTTGCAATGCTTTCAAAGGGACCTGATTTGACTACTAAAATGCAGCAGTTCTGAGGTAGAATTCAGTAGCTTTGGCCTCTGCAGCAAACGTGAAGTTGGGATTGGGAGTGGTAGATTCCTCTTAAACCCAAGACAAAACAGGGAGGACAGAATGGATATAGTTGGCATATAGGTAGGGCATTGGATGATTTTAGTGATATTTCAGTGAGGGTCCAAAATAGGAAGTAATTGAAAAGGTGTTACCTATGTTTTATGTATTTTTTGAGATTATGTGGTGCTTTGAGAGAGAAGTGACTGCTTAATTTTTAAAATAGAATAAATTTTGTGATTTCCTAGCATGAACAGTACTTCATATAGATGGATACTTCTGTTAGCAGAAGACTCATAAAACCTTAAAGAAAATACAGCACCCTCTACAAAATTTTTCAAATATATGTAGTACAGCAAGCGTTCAGATGTTCCCAAGAGCAAATGTTCAAAACCTGTGACGATGGACAGATTTCAGAAGTGTCAAGCTCCTGTTTAACCAAGGCCACCTGAGTCACACAAATGAAAAACTGAAGTTGGAGGAGTGCCAGACCAGTTTTGTGTTTAAAAGCAGATCACTTTTTCAGCATCACCAAAGAGTCATCTTTCTTTAAGACAAGCGTTCCTGACTTCCATGTTCTTCTTCAGCCAGGTTGGCAGCTGTGGGGAAAAGGGCAGCAACAGACCTGAGTTTGTGAATATTCATCAAATTGAAAGCAGTGTAGCTAACTTGGTGTCATACTTATCATAGTTTCTAGTTGGCTTGATTTTTAGACAAGTCGTCGTGATCTTCTTGTAAAATAGTGTGCAGCTGCACCATCAGCAGTACACCTTAAAGCATACAGTTACAAGTGATGGGACTAGCCCAAAATTCAAATGTGCTCAATATATTTCTCCAAAATTACTTACTCCGGAGCCATCAGGAAATCACAGCATTCTTTTGTGCTCCAGAATAATCAGTGTCAGTGCAGATTTGGTGTGATCTCCCAGACTTGTATCTCACTTCCACCATGGGTAGCTAAGAAAAGTTACCCCTCAAAACCACATTTGTAGGATTGTTTTGCAGAGCATGGATGCCAGTTAGCTGGCAAAATTAAGTTAGACTCTTAAACAGTGCATTTAACTCTTTTGGGAAAAAACTTCCAGCTCTAGAAAGCTGGGTGGCCCTCCAGAAGAAATTTTGGGGGGAGTTGTGAAGAGCACTGCTTCCTTGCAGGGCAGAATGGAGTCAAGTGAAGAAGTCCAGCGTGCCTCTGAACAGAATGAAGAGTGTGTAGGAGTCAGTGTATGACACTGCTTATGCAGCAGCAATTGATGTTCTAGAATAATGTCTTGTCTGAGTCACAGCAGCATAATCATTGCCTAGGTGTGGAGATTTACAGTAGCAACTGGGCCCTTCAGGAGATTCACTGTGTGGCCCTCAGCAAGCTACTTAATTTTGCCTTTCAATTTCCTTGGCTATGAAATGGAGATAATGATATTTCTGAAGCTCTATAAACACTTCGGGATCTATAGCTGGGAAGTACATAAATGTGCTATGCAACAACACCACCAGATTTTTTTTCTTCTAGTTAAGATCCATACAAGACCAGCTTCACCCACTTGTCATTGTGCAGGTGGTCTGCCTGAAGCTGATAGAGTACAAAATTGCTCTAGAGCAAAGTTACAGTAAAACTAACTTCTTTGTCATCTTTATTCTTGTCTTAGGGACTTTTCCTTTTTTGTCTCATATTTTGAAGGCTCTTATCAAGTCTCTAGTTTTCAGTAGAAGTAAATATCCCAGTGATGATGACAGACCTGTCTTTCAGACTTGTAGTAGCTGCTGCAGTGCAAGATGTGTTTGGAAGAGGAACAAGCCCAGTGGAAGTCATACCACTGACAATAACAGCAGTCACAAATTCGGCTATAATGTGGGTGTACATAGGAGCTATCTTCCACTATCTTAAGGCAGCCATTTGTGATCTAAAACAGAAACAGAAAATAGAGATTTTGAATTTAATCATTAACACTTTGGAATGGAATGGATGGAATATAACAACACCCAGAAAGTTATGGGGACAGTAAGCTAATTTTCTGAGTTTCAATTTTTCTGAGACCGTAATGATAACAGTTACTTTTCCAGTGCAGCACATACTATACTATGCATGGTATCATTGTATCGTCAGGAGTTGCCGGCAGTTACGGGTTCTCCTCTGCCTCCCAGCCCTTCCTGGCGCTCTGGCCGGTCCCAGGCTGAGGTTTGGGCACGATGATCTGCTCCTGGCTCTGACGCTACAAGCGCTGCTGGGCGAGGACATTTGCTGGCAGCTCTGACT
This sequence comes from Pardalotus punctatus, assembly GCA_013400915.1. Lineage (NCBI taxonomy): Eukaryota > Metazoa > Chordata > Aves > Passeriformes > Pardalotidae > Pardalotus > Pardalotus punctatus. Next base: position 188,494 of record VZTX01013546.1, read on the forward strand.
CCCACACACCCCTCCGTCCTTGTCACCTGCATTTCTCCCGGTCAAAGGTTGAAAACCCCGTGCTAGCGAGAAAAGGAAGTTTATGTGTTAATCAAAGTCTAATGCTATCATGTTTCCTGCTCTCCTGTCCCCTGTTGGTTGTATGTTGTTATTTGCTATAATGTCAATATTTTATCTGAAGATCAGCTGCTATCAAATAGGATATTTTTGGTTCTACTGATAGTGTTGTTGATTTGCTGTAGCTTCTCACACAATTTAAGGCAGCTGTACTCGGGGAAAAAAATTCTTCTCTTTCCCAGAAAGGAGAGGAAAATTGAATGTGTTTTGATCTAATGTGATTTTGATGATACGTGTAATGTTTCTCTGGCTGATTTTGCAATTCATTTAGGTTTTTACATAGAAGGTTCAAAAGTGAAGTTGTACCTCCCAGATTTACTGATAAATAATTTTTTTTGCTGTTCTCTCTTGTGTTATCTCTCTCACAGGCTGACACAGAGAGGTAAAAAGAAAAGAACTGACTAGATAAAAGTAGGACTACCCCTTTTAAATGCTGGAAGTAGTAAGAGGAAGGTGTCTGGAGACTACAGCTTGCTTTGGTCTAGGGAACCAATTTGTTTCCCATTACCTTCTGGTAATTTGTTCTGTTTCCTAAGTTTAGCCATGAGCTCAGGGTTAACAGGCAGGGAGACAGGGTCTCTTTTACACAGGAAAATTTCCAGTAACAGCTTCAGAATATCACTGTTTTACCCTATTGCTTTCATACTGATGACAAAAGATACTGGTTTACATGAAAATTTTGCCTTAATTAAATTGACACATCTCTGCTAATATAAATTTTGCTGCAACTTAAACCCACTCACTAGAAATGCAAACTCACTAGAAAGGCAAAGGCTTTCTTTATATACATCTTGGTGGTCTCCTGTCTTGTTCTTTTGTGCAAGACTAGGTACAGCACGTTCTGCACTACTGAAGAATGAATCTGTGTTTTATCTTGAATCTGAAACAGCAGCGAATTGGTGTTAATTGCACCTGTTTGGACAGTGTTTATGGTGCCTAGGAGTTAATGGCAGCTGTGTCCTGAGTGTTTAAAACTGTATTGCCCTGAAGGAGTTAGGTGCATAGCAAAAATTATTCTTCCAATTTTATGGCTCTTAACTGAGAAATGGAAAGATACTTCCTGTTTGTTGCTAGGTCTTCTGGCTTCCAATGTCATTTTGCTTGTAAGCCTACAGAAAGAGAAAAATCCTAACTAATAATTCAGTCATCCCTAAGATTTAGTTTCCTCAGTCTCCCAGCATGATGATCTAAACAAGGGTCCTGTGCTGCCAAGCTCTAGTTAAAATCCATATGTTCACCAAAATACCATCACTGATGTCATGCAGGTTCTGAATCATTAGGTATGATGTTCACATTATTACTCACTAAACAGTTTTTTATACTGTTCAGGCCGATGCGTATCAAAATTCATGAATTCTGATAGTTACAAAGGGTTTTTAATGATACCTTCAGAAGATGAAATATATAGGTTTCGAGAGATATGTGAAAATATGGATATTAGGCATCATAATAGTTAGAGGCAGGAGGAGCACAGAAGATCAACAAGCCAGACAAGTTCAGAAACCTTTAGTGATTGTGTAGTGATCTGTAATGAAAATTCAAGTACCTTCTCTTTAATGATCCGTTTATCTCTTCGACATGATTTTCTATCATTCTAACTGGCATGGCTCCTGTTTCTGAGTGTTTATTGCAAATTTGTTTTGTCAAACAAGCCTTTAATACCAGACAGATCAGGCTGCTTCCTCAAGATTTTCTCTGAACGAATTCTTTGTTGTAAAGAAAACACAGATGAATTATTTTATGTCTGAAGGAGTAATTCTAATATGATTCTTGTGGTGAAGAAGGGGGAGAATTTTAAAGTCTCTAAAGCATGGTGAATTGTTTCCATGTCATCAGGTTAACCATATGAAGTCATCACTTTTAACCTATACTATGTTTTACATAGATAGAGGTGGAATTCAATCAGGGGAACAAGATTTTTAAGAGGGCCGTATTTTCTCCTGTGCCAACTGTCTCTCCCACAGTGCAGAGCCCCCTGTGACATGGCAGCAATACACGGTTCTGTTGGCTGTTGCCTCTTCAGGGCAGCTCTTGGCTGTTTGAATTTTTGCTGTGGTTTTGTCTGTGGGGTGGAGCCACTGTGCAATTGCAGCTTCATTTAGAAACAGGGGGCTACTATTTATTTCAAGATCCATGGTCAAATTGAAGATTCCTTAATATCCTTGAGCATTAATTGGAAAAAATGACATGTTATTCCAACTCAGAGTATTGTGGAAAAAACCCCAAACCAATGTCCTGGAACTCATTCCTGCAGTAAAATCTTTTAGATTATCTGTCTCTATTTTTGGAATCAATATTTACTTAAATTTAGATACGTGTTTCTGTATGTGACATCTTACTACAAATCATGAGAAATTGTCCTGCAGTTTGCAGCACTGATCTTACATCCTTTTAACTTGTGCCCAGCAGGAGCCCTGTGAGTAGCTGGGCTGGGGTGTCAGGCCCGAGCACGCAGGCACTTGGCAGTATCTTCTGTTCTCAGTCTTCATGGGGGTACCTCGCTCCATTTTGAAAGTGTTGCCTCACTGCAGAAAGAGAGAGCTGTTGCAGAATAGTTAATAACCTTGTAAATTCACACCCTGTAGTACAGAAACTTCCCTGAACCATTAGTAAGTCATTTTTATTGATTTCAGAATCCCATTAACCTTAAAGGTATTCCTCACACATGGTGGAATCACTCAGAAAAGCAAGAGCAAACCCTAAACTTGAGGCTTCGAGCCCTAAAAAGCATTCATTTATCTCTCTCCCTTTGCCAGTCTCGCAGAGTCTGAGTATTTCTATTTCCTTTACTGTTCCTTATGACACTCCGAGAGAGACCTGGAGAGCAGAACAAAGACAGAAAGCTGGTGGCAGCAAGCTGGAAAAGCAGCCCCTGTAAATGTTGTGTGGTAATATATGGTAGAGTATGGAAACATTGGTGAGGCAGTAGGATTTCCGTCTTTCAGCACCAGATCCATTGTCCACATTCAACATAAATGGGAATTTTGGGGGAAAATGTAATACTGTGTATTATATATATTGCATATGTTTTGGTAAGGCCTCAATTCCTCAAGATGGAATTATGAGCATCCCATATTTTATGGGATATCTGAAAGTGGTAACTGCTTATGAAGTCTAACAAAGTCCTCTCTATAGTGATTTAGATGAATTTGGAAGTCAATGTTGAGAAGAATTCTTTTCTGTATTAAATTCACTGGATTTGTGGGAAGAGCTCTACTTCCTAAGATTATACATTAGGAAGAAAAGCAAATCCCCCCTACTTCAGACTTTTTAAAAATAAACAAGTCACAATTAGAGAAGTCTTAAAACAGGACTGATGATGACTGTAAAAATAATTTTGACAGGTTCTAGTTACGCTACTGTTGACTGTGATGATATACCTGAATAAGGACTGCAGCATAATTTGGGAAGAAAGTGATCTCGAATTACCTAAAATCATAACTTTAACAATAAAAAAGCAATAGTAATGAGGACAAACATTTCTTTTGTGATTGTATATTTATCCCAATAATGAGAATATAACTTTATTTCCTTCAAAACAATATTCTCCTTTCTTCAATTATTTTCAAATTCCCAACATTATATTTTTATGTACTGTGCTATAATCCTTACCCATTAGCTTCTGTTTCTTTCTCTCACTCAACAAATTGAATTAAAAAAAACAACAATGACAAACATATAGAGTTACCTGTATCTTTTCCCAGCAAGATGAAAGAGAGAATTTTATCCTGTTTTTCTGTTCAGGGAATAGACAATGCCTTTGTAAACTGGGAATCTAATATCGCAGATTAATTATCTGGTTTTTACAGATGATTCTTACCAAAATCTGTAGTTCGTGTAATCAGTAGTGGCATACAAGGGAGGCATAAACCATGATGCAGCACTGGACCTGGTTCTCTGGGTAGGCAAACTGAAGTCACACGTCATTGTTTCTGTATGCAGATGCTTTCTACTGCATCAAATCTCTCACTTGTTGTCTCTGAAGAAGCTTATGAATAATTTTTACAATTAATGGACTGAAGTCAGAAAATATGGAAAAATGCAACTTGTGCTTTTAGCAGAAGTTCAAATGACCTACTTTATTATTTTGATTTGATGCTCATCTTGTAACTCAAGTATTTTATAGGTTAACCCAAAAGATGTGGTTGAAACAGAAAACAGCTGCAATGTTTGATTAAGGTAAATGAGACTCAGCAAATGTTTCTTACAACCAGAGTCCTACCAGGTCTTGTGCTAAGTATTTTTTGTAGCCCAGCCAGCTCATTGCATCCTCACAGTACCTGTGTAAAACAGATCCCTCTAAACACTTTCTTAACTTTTTGAGTTTAGGCTCGTGCTTTTTCTCAACTGCATGTTTATGTTTCTTGACTACTGGCCCATTTCTAATGCAGAATTTTTTCTGCTGACATTTTGCACCTGTTATTCTGTAGGCTGAATTTGAAGACGTCTCTTATTTGGGTAAAATAGAGCATTATTTTGCTGTTCATAGTTTATCAGAGGCATGTTAAGTTCCACTGAGACTTCGGCGATCAAAAAAATCAAGCTAAGACAGAAAGAAGAGAAAAGTGAATCAGCTGGGTTATGTTAGTAAATAATTTAGAGTGCTTAAAATAACAATGTTCACACATTTTTAATTTAAAGCCTGCTAAATCCTTTTAAAATTCATTTGTATTTGCAATTACTTAAACTTTGAGCTGTGCACCGGAGGGAGTGAAACTATAGATTTTAAGTATGTAGCTGGAGGTAATATATAAATTCAATTGATCAGTCTGGCAGAGAATTGATGCCACAATTTGTACCCGGTGGCGCTTTCTCTTTCTTACCCGACTGGCTTAGAACATTATCAGAAAGTCAATATGATACGCCAATACAGTGATATACTTGCAGTCATAAGTCCCTTGTTTGGATGGAGGCCTGGGCGCCCGCAGCGCGCACTGTAATGGACAGACAGGCTGCCTCCATCCCCGTGAGCCGTCCTGAAAGCGCTCCCTCGCCGCAGCGTCCCGCCTGCCCGCGGTTATCGATGGCCCCGCAGCCGGCCCAGCCGGGGACACGGCGTGTCTGTGTCTGCAGGGCTGGGAACCGTGCCTGTGCCATGGCCGGGCTGGCTGCCGTTCCCTCCGGCAGCTGCCTGTCTCTGACGGGCTTTGCGCTCATCGTGATCAGGTTTCCTCTAGAACTCTTCTTTAGTCTCATGTTTTGGTTCTCTCTCCTCCTTCTAATTTATTAATGATTTTACCTCCTCTGCATTATCTTTTGAAGCCCTTCCATTTCATAAAAGGCATCTTTATGAAGCCCGATGAGGAATGACTTACAAAGTCTGCCTTTTGAGAATGTGACTTTCTTTATTTTTGCCTTCATTGAGAACTAAATCAGGCTGCCAGCCACAAATTTCAAACAAAACTCTTATTTGAGTAGAAACCCATTATGTTTGGTGTGTCATGTAAAACTAGAAGGTCACTCACAAATTTGCACTGCATTTATTTTCCTCACAGGATTTTCTGTTGTGTATAGTATGTACGGTAACATCTGACACTTCATGGCACATGTTAATTTTTTCCTGCAGCAGTGACCCTTCCCCTCTCCACCTACAGAACATGTGATGCTTAGAATCAGAGAAACAGCGTGGAGAGCTGTTGGGTCAACAGTTGTTTAACCCTCCCTGTGATAATGCAGAATTATTCTAGCCAGTGCACCACAAGTACTTTGTTTGTGCACTTTAAGTGACACAGCTGATTAGCTCTTCCACGACTTTCTCCTCCTAACACTCCAGTACGCTTCATTGTCAGGAATCTTTTCCTGTTCTTTGTCTAAATTTGCCTGTGTTCTGGCTTATACTCTATAGACTCCAAAGCACTTGCTCTCTCTAAAGATGTTCCCATTTTGAGTAGTCTTTTTGAATACTTCTTGGTAATTCCTATGGGTTCTACTGTAAAGTAATCTTTAGGAATGGACTGCTTTTGGAGGCGTAGGACTTCTGTTTGTTCCCTTGATGCAAGGCTGGTGACGAGGGCTAGAAATTTCCTCTCATGTTACAATTAGAATATGAGGGGAGGAATGAGTCTTGTTTTGTTAGAGAGAATTCTGAAACCTCACAGTTCACTATATCTTGTACTTTACAGGATTATACTTTTTATTTTTGCTAATGTGATTTCAGGTAATAGCTGGAGAAAGAAAGTGTCACATTTATTTGGTGACCTGTAAAAGTCAATTGTAGACAAGTCCACGTGGGTAAAGCTCTCTTGTAAACACCCCTACCTGCACTTGCCTTTATGTTCGTGAGCAGTTACGTTGTTTCCACGGAGAAAGGAAAGCTGACACGTGAGTGTCAGAAGGGCAGGGTTTTAGGCCACAGCTAGAGGGCTAGGCAGTCAAATGTTTGTGTGGCATGGAACATTCCACGTGAATTTCCAGTGCCCTACATGTCCATGTCAATGACTTAAGTAGAATGTGGGACCTCTAACCTTCAGGAATGAGATGAGCCATACTTGTTCTGGTGCTGTTTCATACTGATCTGCTCAATCTTCAGTGATGAAATCCTCTAACAATGGATTTGATTCAACTCATGACAACAAGCCCTTTTTGTTAGACTGAGATCAGGATAGAACCAGTCTCATAATCCATTTGGCTTTTCTGCTTTTGTACATTGATTGCTTATCAGGAAATAAATAAACGGGAAGGTAAAGGGCTTGTGCATATCAGGGCAAAAAGCAATAGCCATTAAGCCTGTAACTTACAGTATATGCCCTTTTAGCAATAAGGACACTGCTTGAAATTGTCAGTGTGACAGATTTACTCTTAATAGTTTAAGCAAATTTCACAGTTTACCCAGGTCATTTTGAAGTAAAAAACATTAATGTGTTTGGAATAAAAATTAAAGATTATAAACTTCTTGCACATCTGCAGAGACTCAGCCATATGTTTCATGTGTTTATTTAAAATATTAGGAGGTTCTTGTTGGGATAGAATATGTTTCCTCTGTGTCTGTAATATAAATAATCTAAAGGCATTTAAATACATTTTGACATTTAAGCATATGTTTAAATCACTTTTAACATATTGATTCAGTCCTGTTCTACCAACACATACTCGAGACTAGGGAGTGTAGAAGTTTTCGTTGTATTAAACTGCTTGTACAATGCACAGTGCTTTGTGTAGGTTTAAGTCATGGAGGAAAACACGGAAGAACAGGGAGAGAAGGAAGTTAAAGGTTGAGGGTGTATACAGTGAGGCGATGCTTATCTTCCCTCGTGAAACGGGGCAGCTCTTGCCTCTGCTGCTCTCACGTCCTGGTGGGGTGGAAGGGCAGCCCCCTTTGGCAGCGCTGTGCTGTGCTGTGCTGTGCTGCCAGCCTGATTTACGCAGAGCATGTCGCTGGATTGAGTACGAGTTGTGCTTTGGACACACATTTCTTATTTCAAGTGCTTGATGAAGTGTCTTGGAGTTTGCTCAAACTGACTTGGCTCAGAGGCGATCACTCTTCAAGTAGAACCACAATGTTAAGCAAAACCTGTTAAGTGAAAATCAGCATCAGTTGCTTCTGAAAGCAGGGGGCCAACACCTTGGCTTGCTCCTGATGTCATTGCTAGAATGGTACCAGTGGGACATTTCAGAGAAACAAAGGTGACATAAACAAAGCTTTAGGTCTATTCCGTGGGATGCTGAACCTCTGGAAAATAACTCAACATGTGCCTAAATAAAGAGGATGGCTCACCTGCTCATAGCTAACTTTTGAGGGATTGCTCAGGCACTTACACACCTAATCGCTCTGCTGGCCTGGGCCAGAACACTTAACATTCTGTAGGATTGAGCCCTGAGTGTCTAATTACCATAAAAAATATACGGTGGGGAACGATTATGCACTGGTAGGGGGGAGGGTAGAGTAACCCTAATAAATCTTTTTGATCTTTAATTTCTCTACTAAAGTATAAATCAGCTCTGTATTTTTCTAAAGCCAGGGTTGGTAACAGATATTAATGTAGCTGAGGCAAAAATTAAGATGGTGTGTCTGAATATTATTGCAGGGAGTTGACTGGATCACTGAGGGTGGGATTTTGTGGGTAGGTGAAGACAGTTTGTTGGAATAGCACAGGATGAACTGGATGCACACCACAGCATGCACTTCCAGTGAAGGGGCAGTCTTCCTCTACCTGCCTTTGAAATCTATCCAAGACAGTACGTTGATGATAACCAGAATAAATTTTTGTTGGTTGGTTGGGTTTTTTTTTTGTGGTTTTTTTTTTTTTGTTTTGTTTTGTTTTGTTTTGGAGCAGTTAATGAGTCTGAATGTTTACATGATATAAGACATGTTCTGAGATGACTCTGGTTGCTCATCTCAGCTTTTTATTATTAATAATCCTTAAAGGCTGTAGATCCAGATTTCCTGTTAGCATGAGATTGCCTAGCACTGCACTTTTTGTGTGGGTTAGACTTAAGAAATGGATGTAGGCAACCTTAATTCTCTGTTAACATTTTTGTGCGTATGGGAATATATTTATATGCACATATACTCACAGACATACAAGTAAAATATAGCAAAGATGCATTAATTTTACATTGATTCAAAATATTTACAATTTCAGTTAAGATGATCATACTAAAGTGACAGAAAATAGTAAGTATTAACTCTGCACTGTAAGTAATGACAAGTACTGTAGCTCCTCACAGGAAAAAAACAATTGCCTGTGGCATCCACACAATATTTAAATTGGTAATCTCAAAAGAGAGGATGCTTTGATTTTCAAGCTTGTTTTTGGAAACTCTTATCTTAGCTGAGAATATAAGTTTAAGAGAAGTTGATAATTTAGAGTCTGTTTTGTTTTTTCTTCTTGAGAGCTAAGAGACTGATGTCAGAACTTCTTAGATAGGAGCAGTGTTCACTGTCTTTTGATATATTGCTGTGTAACTACAAGGATGAAATCTCAGAATGATCCCAAGCCTGGGTGAGCCTCAAAAGGTGAAGAAGATACGTTTCACCTGCATAGACCCATTTTGTCACTATCTGTTCATTTCATGCTTTCTTTTCCATTTGCTTCCAAGTTTTTATATCACGTACAGTAAATCACCTCTTGCCACACCCCGGAAAGCTGCCCTTGAAGAGATAGGAAAGATGATGTACCAGCAGTGTTTATTCTCTGCAAGTCTGAAAGGGCAAAAGGAGTTTCACGGACCTTTGTTTGAGCCTTCTGTGGATATGCTCCTATCAAGTGCATTCCTGCCGTTCTGCTTGGCCATGAGTTAGAGGAGCAGTTCAGCACATGGTAAAATGCTAGTTTTCTGGTCCTTGCAGCCCAAAGGAAGGAAAGAGAATGATAGCTCTCTAAAATCTGAGCACAGGGTCTGCAAAGAAAATTAACTGCCTGAAGTATTTGTGGGTGCCTGGGAATATGTGAAGAGGTTTGTTAAATGCTGTGGATGGGCATGATATTGTCCTTTGCTTTTTTTTTTTTTTTTCTTCCTATTGGACTGTCTTCTGAAAACACCAAGTCCTGAAATACTTCAGTGCTGGAAGAGCAGGTATAAACATCCGCACAGTATTGTTTAACAGTGTCTCTTGTATTTTTTACCTTTTAATACTTTCCCACTTAAGTAGGTTTTCCTCTGTCAAGGAGTGTCACTCATTGCTCACTGCGGTAGCAGCTGAAAGAGAACTGAGGATCCAGTCCTGTGATATGCTGAGAAACTCCACAAAGGAATTAAGTTGCTTATGGTTACTGAGATTGCTCTGTGCCACATGGGTTCAGGTCTTCATTTGCTGAAGTCACCCACCTAGAGAGGTAACACACACAGAAGGCAGAGCTAGAACTGATGGAGGAAAACACCCAAGCCTGTGATGCTTAGTGTTACTTACAAGCAGGTTTGACATTTCTTATTTTCTTAAATTACATTTAGGTTGTTAAGAGGGATAAAAATCTCAGATTTTTTTTTTTTTTTTCCTTTGCTATAAGGATACTAGAATAATTATTCAAGGGAATATGTCAGGTCAGGTGTTAACAATATGTGCTGTAAATTAAAAAAAAAAAAATAAAAAAAGGAAAGTAAAGCACCACACACAAGAACCAGCCATCTGTTCCAAAAACCTCTTACAGCCGCATCAGTCTTGGTAGAGATTTAATAAATACAGTAAAATTTCTGAGTTAAGATTTATTATAAGAATTAGCAGATTTACCTCAACTAAATGATCCAGAGTAAGTTCAGTACAATTTATGTTTACAATGAAGTTATCATAGCCAGAAAGTACAAAGTTAATAGATCTTCTCATGTGGCTGTGTTTGTGTGTAGTATCTTCAAAACCTGATGTAAAGTGACTCAATTCCTTCAGTGTCGAGTCTATGAACTATTAAGAGAACTTGAATTTTTCTCCCAATGCTGAATGAACAAGTACAATGACTATTGGCATAAAAGTAATTGAGGACGAAAGTCAGAAATAATTTTTCTGGCTGGAAAAATCCTCAGCAATTCTATTGTCCATAGCTGGCATTGCAGGCCTACAGCTTGTTCTTTTACTCAAGGGTGAACTTTCTTTGTGTGTTAACTGTAAAGTAAAACAACTCTAGGTGGCTCTTGGTGGCAAGGAACTTAAATTTCCTTAGGAACTACAGTATTAGCTGTTTGATTCAAGTCTTGAAGAAGAAAGCAAATAGTGAATATGATTTTTTCTGGTGACCCAGATGGTGAGAGGTGCATTAAAGGAGGAGGATGAGCAGGAGGTGGTGTGAAAAAAGGGGAAGAATGAAAGAATACAGTCTGCTCTGGCTGGACAAATTAAGTATGCATGAGTTACCTTTTCATGGTACATTCTATGATCCAGTCATTGCCTTTCAAGTGACATCTTGAATGTGAGCTCAGTAACATTAAGGAACAAAGTTCTGGGACGCAGTGCATTAATTAATATAACCTGTGTGCTCAGGGCAGAGCTACAGATCTAGCGGCCCGGAGAGCATAAACGTGTCGCTTGTTCAGTGAGGGTGATCTGGTGGTACGGCCGATGTGCTGGGGCGTTCTTGTGGCCTTGTGCTCCACTCCTACGGCGTTTGCCGTTCTTGTGGCCTTGTGCTCCCGCTCCTATGGTGTTTGCCGTTCTTGTGGCCTTGTGCTCCGCTCCTATGGTGTTTGCCGTTCTTGTGGCCTTGTGCTCCCGCTCCTACGGCGTTTGCCGTTCTTGTGGCCTTGTGCTCCCGCTCCTACGGCGTTTGCTGTTCTTGTGGCCTTGTGCTCCCGCTCCTACGGTGTTTGCCGTGTCGATTTTTGCTGTGTGCGCTTCTACTGTGCGGGCTCACTGCTCCCTTCCCTCAAACCCCGTCTGCTCTGCTCCTCTGTTCTTTGTGGGTGTTGTCTGCTGAGCTCTCTTGTGTCTTCAGTGCTCATTGGAGGTTTATGGCACTGGATACTAATTAGGCTTCCCAGCATGAACTCTCTCCGTTTATTATTGTAACAATGAAAATATCACTACTTGTGTAAGTGTTTGATCTTAAGTCAACCTATCTGTAGGTTTTGGTACGAAGCTGGGATTAATCCCAGACTGAACATCTAGAGATTTGAGAGGAATTCTGATCAGCAACTGTACAGGCATTTCAGGTTTATTAGTAGTTAGAATTATGATTGGGCTCGACTCCCCTGTCTAGATTGATCCTGAAATGCGCTGATCTTTTGCTCTTTTAGCAGAGCCAGAGAAAAAATAGTGTGGATCTTTGTGAGAGGCACCGTGTTGCCTCTTTTATTCAGCACAATGCACTGAGCATGGTGTGTGCAGTTTTCCATATTTAATGGCTCTTTTATCAAACAGAGTTGCTTTAAGCAATGGAATAAAATGAACTGCGTGCAAGTTGTTTCCTTGGCTTCCGATATCCCCTCTCAATCCAAGTACGCCATACCCCTATTGACTGCAAATCAAACTGAACGTATAAAAATGGAACGAAAAGGTTTATCTGCTTCCATTAGCAAATACCATATCTAACAAAGAGATTCATTTAATGAATAAATAATAGGAGGCACACAGACATTTTGCCTAAGTTTTTGGCTTTGTTTTATTTATGTAAATAACTTCTGAAAAACAATTGAGTCTCCTTAATTGGCACAGGGGCCCCACCAGCGAGAGGAACCTGACAATTAAGCAATCAGTCCAGTGATCAGAGGTGCCGAGAGATATCTGTGCACCTTTTGTGTCGGTAGACAGTAGGTGCCAAATCCACAGCTCCTGTAAATTGGCATAGATTTGTTGATCCCAAAGGTTCTGGCCCTTAGTTTGGGCATTTGCATGCTGGAAACTTTCGAACTTTCTCTGCCAATGTCAAGCCTCCTTTGTAAGCAGAAGAAAGGAGCAGCAGAAGGGAAGCAGGATCTGTGTGCTGGGACATTTCTATCTGTTCCAGTGCCTCTGCAGGCACCAAAGTCGCTTTCAAACTAAAATCTAGACATGGAAGGAAGATGATCTAGGTGTAACACCTGCCATTGACCTTGAAGAAGTAAGTTTATCTCTCCATAGCAGGTTCTATTACATTCCAACCTGTAAAAGCAGAATTATGGTATCATACCATTGTGCTGAGGTTGTCCCTACCTATAAAAAAAGGGTCAGGGCACTGAGACAGAAGGTGTTAGAGGAGCTAAAAAGTCTATAACTTTTTATTAGGAATTAGCCTCTGCCATTTATGGCTTTCATATTCACTTATGTGTGTGGTCATAATCTTTCATCTGGCTACTCTGACTCCTGTAAGAGGTTATTTTGTAAGGGTTAATTCTGAGAAATTGCTGTGTAAATACCTCCTCAGGGAGGGACAGGCCAATTAGAACTTCATCTTATGGTACAATATTTGTAACTTCGTAACCTTTACTAAGCCTTTAATATGGCTTGAGGAAAAAAATCCACTGTGGCTGGTTTTCAGGGAAGATCCTAAGGTACATAAATATGAACTGAATTTTAAAACATTACCTGAACTTAGGTTCTAAATCTATATTCAGACACTCAAAGAAGTGGAAAGATTTTTCAGAAGTGTTGAGAATTGAAATTCTAATCCAGTTTGAGTTGGTGGAAATCTTGCCACTTCTGGAACCCAGCTCACTGATCAGATATCTAATATGGATCTAAACTGTAATTTTCAAGCATTTATCTTGACATAACTATCCAGGCCATGGAAAATTATGATTTTAAAGACTTGCTTTTCCTCCCATTTCTTAATGAGTGTTACTGCATCCAAAGCTGTTTAATTCCCAGCTCCCCCCGTCTGCTGTGTCTGAAGGTAGAGATGTTTAATGGATTTGTGTGGACTATATGCCAACTGCATCTAAGGACATTTGTAATAACAATAAATTATTTTTTTCTCAGGTAAAATATTTCCTGTAACATTTGAAGTTAATGCCTTTGATCCTCAGCACTGGGCATTCAGCATGAGAGGAGGATGCAAAGCTACATCCTAAACCTCCTTGATTTTAATGGGAAAGAGATGGTTTTGCCAATTGCAGTCATTTGAAGGTGCTGCCTTGGATGCTTTTGTGACCTTTCCACATTCAGAGAATTTTGTACAGGTAGATGGTGTTCTCCAGTACAAAGGCATCATCTTCTATGTGAATGTGTATCTGTGTATTTTAGAGAAAATGTTAAATACTTACTCTCTTAATGTTTTTTCTTGTACCCTTTTTGTTCCTTTTTAGTTTTCTTGGACTTATCCCACTGCTCTCCTCCCTCTGCCCCAAATGGTAGTGGCTTCTAATTTAAAGGTGACCTTTGCCGGGGTCTGTAGTTTCTAAGAGTGCTTTACCCTTTGTTGAAGTGCTTTTTAACTTTACTTTATATTTTAAAAAAAGATCAGTTGGGAGATTTTAATGCTCCCAATTCAGCTTTTTTTACTAACAGTGCAAGTTAGAAGTCAGCATGACTGAGAATAAGGGATACAGGGGAGAACATGAGCAAGGAAAGTGCATATTGATGCACCAGAGTAATGCACAGGAACCTTATCACCAAGTTTGTCTCATTGTTTCTGAGTAGAGTTCTCTAGGTAAGGATTGAATATATTTATTGCTCAGTCATATCCAAAAATCTCCTGAAGGTGTTGTAAGAGAGCACAAAATCCCCATGATCTGTATTAACCTTAGAAACCTCACTGTTGTCAGGAATTTTCATCCTCAGATATGTCTTGAAATTACTGTAATTTTTATTAGAAAAAATATTTCTCTATAAAGTTCTTGTGTCTCTGATAAGACCTATTATGCTCTCATCTTTACCAATCAAGTTCACAATGAATTTGTAGTTTTCTGGGCTTTTTCAATAAAAGTATTAATTCACTTGAAAAAATTGGAGGAGGGACATGAAAGCAGTGGTGGGAGAGAGGAGGACAGGACAGGAGGTTAGGATTTTCTAGTGAACTAAAAATTCAATTTTTATAATAAGCACCATTTTATATATTTCTTCAGAGCAAGTTTCTTAAGTTTTATTCTGAAGGTTTAGGCTGGGCAAAACCCACATGTCCCATTCCCTATGTATGTGTTTGTTTTGAGATTTATTAGGAAGTGGATGTGCATGTGGTGGTTTCCCTCATACAAACTATTGTCATTCAGATAAAAGTCTTCTGAAGGACTCAAGACCTGTGAAGCCTCATGGGGTCTTACACTGACTTGGACTTCATGACAACACCATGTTGAATTTCCACAAAGGTTTTAATCCCACTCCCTGACATCAAAAGGAGCCTGATTCATAAAACATTACTTCTATCATTTTTTTTCTTCCTTAGAATCTTGCTATAGATCTTCTGGAAGTGAAGTAGATACTGTGTGTTGAATTGATTCGTAGGAAGAAAAAAAAAAAAAAAAAAAGAAATCCAGCCCTGAAAGTGTTAGTAAGTATTGGCCTGAGGGAAATGTCTTGGCAGTTGGACAACTTTAATTTCTCAAAAATCAAAAAAGAAGGGTAAAGAACAAAAAAGTGCCCATAAAATACATGAAACAGATGAATTTCTGTAGCTGCAACATTAATATATCAACACTGTCAAAAAGTCATAATTGTCTCAGCACTATAACATTATTTATTTAATATTGAGAAGCTATTATTGCACTCTAGTTAAGAAAAAACACTCTTACCTTAAAAATGCATGAAAATAATATTAAAAATTAACACTAAAACTATACAATGTGGCAGTAGGAGGCTCCGCAAATTGATAGTGGAATAAGGAGACTTTCAAACCAGGTCAGAAAGTACTACATGATACCTTTCTGATGACATATGAGAGATGAGACATTAAACATGCCCATTTCCTAGGAAAAAAATGAGCCCATTTGTAGAACTTTGCCATCAAATAAAAGCATATAATACTGAAGGATGCCTACAGTACCGAGGCCAAGGATGAAGTAAGGGACTTTGCAGAGTGATCTTGGCTTTCTTCTGGAGCAGGCATTGACTGAAAGGTGCTGACAGAGGAGCACGATGGGCAATCGGGGCTCCAGACAATGTGCTGTGGATGGAAATGTGCAAATCCCAAACAGGCAAGGTGCCAGGGGTACTGACTCTTCATTTAAGTGATGCTTCGGCTCTTCATTCCACAGTGCAGCGGGGCCTGAATGCAATCCAGGGGTTTGTCTCATTGCACGAGAGGTGTTGTTAAACAGAGACCTGTGGGGAGATCCACACGCCTGTTCAGCTCCCTCTGGAAAGGGGAGCTGTGGGTTTTCCTCTCTGGCCTTGAGTCTGACCACAGTGGCAGTGGCAGCTCCTCATGGTGATGCGTTGGGTTTCTTGTTGCTGCCGTGGTTTCAGATGGACTCTGCTCAGATCAAAGGGCATTTGACTCATTTTTTCTCCTTTTCTGGAAGTACTACTGTCATGGAAAAACACTCATGTAATATTTTTATTTGCAAGATGGGAGTGGTATCCCTCTAGATTATCCCAAAAAAGGGCTGTGTCCTGGAAATTAGGACTGTGTTGTTGACAACATACAGAAATGGGGAATGAAAGAGTAAAAATAACTGTCCACAGAAGTGAAGGAATCGTTCAGATGTGTGGCGTGTGTGGTTTGCAGAATAGCCAGATTGCAGCTAGTGGGGTTTCTAGAAAGAACAAGGTATCACTTTCATGACAGAAAGATGACAAAGTTGTAGTGACAGGAGCAAAGTAGCAACAAATTAACAACAAACCTGTGATTGATAAATAATTTTATTTATTGCATGGTTTCCTGTACCATTTAACCATTGCCTATAACATTAACCATCTCAACTTTCCTGCTGTTGTTCTCGCACCCACTGATCCATCTTTTATGATGTATTCTTTATTCTTCCAGGGAGTGTTTCAAACCAGTGACCAGAAAGTATCTTTAGACAGTCACGCATTTCAAATTTCCTTGAAGAACCTGACCAGGCACATTCTTCTTGAGCACTTAAATTTGTAACTCTTTAATTTTTCTCCATTCTGTATCTCTCTGAGTTCAATTTTGAAGGAATATTCATCTCTCTGAACTGAGCCTTTTCTCTCTCATTATTTTGAACTTATTTTTATGTTCTTGGGTTAATGATTCACGTGAAATGGTTACAAGGTTTTGCAGGTGGCAAAAAGGTGCCCTAGCACTAAATTGATGTCTGGTTTTAGAAGTACTGATTTTGTGGAAAATGCTTCTTAATGTCACAACCAAGCACAACAAGGAACAGTATGCTTGCATTGATACATGCAGAAGCACAGAGAGAACAAAACTCCCTCCTAGTTTTTATGTGCAACAACTTCAAAGACAAAAGAAAATACAGTTGAAGGGGAATGATTGTCAAATATAGCAATTTTTTTCTGTTCCTTTTGTAGAGGGTGCTGCCCTGCCTGTGCCACTCTGACCCCAGCTGCTTACAGCTAGCATTATCTAACAGTCTTTCTCTTCTGAATAGGATTTCATCAGAACAACCAGATTTGGGGTTCTGGCTTCGGATGTCTGTGTTTTAGAGGAACTTGTAGAATGGGGTTTATCTTCAGAATGTCGTTGTTTAGGTAGCTCATGGTAGGTGTTCTTAAAACATGAATATTATCATTGGTAGTGCATTATTACTATAGGTTGCAATTGTATGGAAAAATGACAGTGGTGCTTCAATGAATCTTGACAGTCTGCATAGCAGGCACCAGCCATCTGTGCTATGCTGGTACTGTTTGTATTTTAATGTTTAAACATACAGCAAAGATAATTAAGAATAACTATAATTAAAAATGATTACAACAAATTACTTTTCCCTCAGCAGTGATGTGTGCCTGTAACTTATAAGTTACTTGATGAAGTAACCCTTCGGTAAGGCAGCTAGGATAGCTTTGCAATTCCCATCCTGTTTCTGACAGTTCATAGATTTTTCAGGGGCTTTTTTTTTTTTTTCTCCTAATGATGAAAGAATTTTACATACTGGGCTTCATACACATATTTGATGCACAGTAATTATCACTGAAATTTCATTCTTCGTATCAGAATCTTCACTCTTTTTTTTTCTTTTTCCCAAGACAACATTAGAAGTAGCATATTTCTCAAGCTATGGAAATAAAATGACAAGAAAAGAACACGAACTCCCGCATTTATTTTCATTTTCAAAGAAAAATATTAATATTTGCTCTTGACAAAAAGAAAACAAAATTTGAAACAGAAAGAAACTGACTTTTAGGATAAATGAATGCAGTATCTGTTGTAACTTCTTATGCCTGAGAATAATAAGCACATTTTGCAGCCCCAGTTGTACAAAGCTCTAACTTCCCCTCTTGTGTTGTTTCCTGTGGATTCTATTGATGGGTCCTGGTGTCTGTCCTCATGGAAATGAACGTATTTAAAGAACATGAGTAGGGCTGAAGACAAGTTTTCTTAACTGATCATGGCCAGAATTTCAGTTTGGAGCACCTCCTTTTGAAGACGTGCATGGGCAGGAGCCCCAGTCCCTGCCGCGGGCTCTGGGAAGCCGTTCGTGCTGCAGTCCTGCCGCGTGCTCCGGCGCGGGGTGAGATCCTGCGAGGACCTTGGCTGCGGGCACACCATGGGTGCAGGCTGAGAAGGTCCCCCGAGGTTCCTGCAGCGTGGACATCATGTCCATCTGCTCTGATGTTCCTCTGTCCTCTTTCCCGAGCCTGGAATACGTCTTTGCGTTGTCGGCCCCAAGGCCTGACGCCAGAGGCAGCAGCAGCCTCTGGGAGGCACGGCTGCATTTCAGAATTCAGGGTGCTCTGCTTCAGTAGGTTTTTGGCTTTCTGAGAGAGAATTGGATTGTTGATTGATTGCATATGAAACTATTTGTCTGTCTATCCATCACACATCAGTTTAGATGGAATATTTTTAAGCAGCTCATTCAATACCTAGTTTTTCGTGATGCAAATTTAACTTCGTGTCACAACTACTATGAGGTGCCTTGCAATAATTTCAGAAAGACTCCAAAGTAATTTGACAGATTAGTAAACAAAGGGTCAACATTTACTTAACACCTACTTGGCATTTTTGAGGCAGAATCAGAATGATAGGTCAAGGTAATTTGAATTCCTTAGTTGATAGAACAAGAATAAAATACGAGAGAAAATTGTTCTCCATGTCACTGCTTATTAAAGATACTTCTGCCTCATGGGCAAATCTCCTAAGAGAACTCTTTTGGACTATCACCTTCACTTACTTTCCAAAAATTGGTAATTGCCGTTTTGCAGAAACTGTCCTTCGAAGTTGCTCCAGAACTTAGCTGTGTTTGACTGGAAGTCAGCGATGTGGCCTGATGTAAAGAGATGGATAGGTGAATTAAAAGGCACACCTTTGTAAACTGGGATTGCCACGGTGGCAATTCCTCTTGCCCTGAAGGTGACAGAGGTGTTGTACAATGTCAGAGGAAGCACAACTGTGGAGAACTGAGTGGTTTCATCACATGCTGGTCACTTAGATGAACAGAATGAAGAGAATGTATAAGTGGGATATGAATAAAACATTGCAATAATGTGAAGAAGAATCCAAATACTTTTCCAAACCTAATGTTTTATTTACCACTCTAAGTAGTTTAGTGCTGTTCTGGCATGTAATATGTGATGGGTATTATGTTTTATAAAGTTTGCATTGATAAAACTATCTGCCGTTCATACAAGGGAACCACATCTTCTCCTTGCTTGAGAATAATATTACTCTATACAGGCTGTCTTAATTCATTTCAGATTTAAATGGTGTGGGCCAAACGGAGCCCTGGTGCAAATCTGCTTGTTCCAGTGGAACTCCACCAGAGGAATGTTTGACCCTATGGGTTAATGTAATGAAAAGATAACAGCATACTGTATGATCACATAAATTAAAGATGGGAAATACCAATTAGGTCAGCTAGTCCTCACCCAGGGGACCAATTTAGAGTGTTCCCTACACTCTGCTCTTGAGTGCTTTGCATTGTTTTAAGAAACTCGTGTAATAAGACTCATATCTTGGGAGACTATGCTGTAGTCCATCAGATAGCACCACGAAAAACCTTTTTTTTTCAAAATCCAGCTCAATTTTTTTTTTTTTTTTTTACTTCTCAAGAATTAAGTCTCAATACCCATATCACAGCTTTCTGATTCACTCTAAGCAATAGCGTTTTGATACTTTTTTCTATTGGCTTTTCACAGGATAGATCCCACATGTTTGCAATTACCACTTACCATGGATTCACTCACAAACAGAATAGAGAATAATAGAGAATTTAGTATTATTATTATTATTAGCCTAGGTAAAAATAGTATTAATCCAAATCTATTTTTATCCTAACAGATGAAAAAGACATGAAAAAGAACAGATATTATTTCTGTTGTTATCTGTTGTTTTTTGGTTGTTTGTTTATGGGTTTTTTGAGACAAAGACTGGAAATAGAAACACACAAGCAATTAGGAAAGGTTTTACTTTCATCCCAGATAACTCAAAGTAGTACTGGAGATTGCTGGCTCAGATGAGATAAAACCCCATTTCCAGCTGTGTCTCCACCGTTGCACGCTCCTGGCAGCAGAGCTAACACAGACATTGGAGCTGTCCTGTACCGGAGCGCTGTCCGCCGGCTGGGCAGCAGAGCCTGGTGTGTCAGCAGTGCCACGGCAGCAGGAAAAGCTTTCCTCCAGTGCCACGGGGTCATCACACAAATGCCTTTGTCCTGAGTTTGACCTTTCGGTGGAAACAAGGCTTTACTTTGTGGGTCAGGTAGTCTCCACTCTAAATGGAGCAAATCTCCTTGCTTTTAATAGGAGAGGCAGCCTTTGATCCAGTGTGTGCCAGATAGATTCAGGAGCTCTTCAGAAATTGATTGGCTAAATTGTGTCTCGTGCTGCCAGGGCTTTTTGTCTGAGACAGCCTTACAAAATTTGCTTTGGACTACCTGGCTTTTCCCACAGCATACTGTAACACAACAGAAAATTAACTTTGGGTCTTTTTTATTTTAGAGTTTGTATCGTAGCAGGTTAAGTATTTGATCAGGTAGTACAGTGCTTACTCATGTCAGTTATTAATGGGGGTCAGGACGACTCTTGCAGTCTAACTTTAATGCCTCATTGTGAAATGACTTGGTTTTGATGAGGAGCCTAATTTCTCAAAAGTCCTAGTACAGGCAATGTAATTTCAAAGGCAACTTCAGAGACCAATTTTAAATTAACCTAAGTTTTCTTTTGCTATGGTTTGTGCCCAGATGACTCTGCCTTTGCCACAAGAGTCTCAGGGCCCCTAAGAGAGATACCTTGAAAAATGTCCTTGCTTACATGCCTTTTTGAAGAAGGTGCTGATATAGGTGTAGTAAGTCCTTTAATAATAATAGTATCCATCAGTATAGCAAAGTTTTTTAAAATACACATATCTATCTGAAAGTACAGATCTGAACTCATTGAAAAACAGTAAGAATGGAGAAAAGCAAGGAAAATCAAAGGTAGGCTGAAAAATATAAAAGAACAGTATCTGAAGAGGAGCCAAGTGAAATCAATTAGGGTAGCTGAAAGAACTTAGAAGCACTGCAATATTAAAGTTAACATTATATTAAAGGTAATTTTTCAAGGCCCCAAAAGTCAGAAATTAAAGTATATTAATATTACTAGTTTTGTATTGCTTAGAAAGCATACTGTAAATTTTCCTTGATTCATGAGCTCTTTCTGCAGGACTGTCACTAGCCAGAAGCCACACTGACACTGAAAGTAATAGAACTTTCCTTTTTTAAAAAAATTGAATTAATTGAAGGAAGAGTTACTGTTTTAGAACCACTGTTGCAATGGCTGTTGGGAAAAAATAATGGGCAGGCAGTCAGATTGTTGTCTGTACTGAGTTTGGTTTTGTTCAGGTACGACTGGGCATGGAGCTGTTATCGACATCTCCCCACGTGCCAGGTGTGATCGCAGCAATGACAGGAAAACAAGTGGCTGCCACTCGTCCCCAGCACAGCCCCTCCTGCCCCAGGAGCTGCCACTGCGCCTGCGGAGGCACGGGCACAGGNTGGCTGTTGGGAAAAAATAATGGGCAGGCAGTCAGATTGTTGTCTGTACTGAGTTTGGTTTTGTTCAGGTACGACTGGGCATGGAGCTGTTATCGACATCTCCCCACGTGCCAGGTGTGATCGCAGCAATGACAGGAAAACAAGTGGCTGCCACTCGTCCCCAGCACAGCCCCTCCTGCCCCAGGAGCTGCCACTGCGCCTGCGGAGGCACGGGCACAGAAAGGCACGGGCACAGGGAGGCACGGG